>WNGS01108367.1:0-17329 GCA_020271785.1 Procambarus virginalis | reverse complement strand
GCTAGGACGAAGCTGCAGGAGGTTGAAGCGAACAAGGAGATTGAGCTGAAACGAGCTGAGCTAGGACTAGTTCCAACTGCCCCAACAACAGCAGGAAGACCGCCGAGTGAGAGAGAGGGATTTGCCCGTCTTCGTGCCTAATGAGGCTGAGGGTTTCTTCGAGCATTTCGAAAGGGTCGCTACGTTGAAGAAGTGGCCGAGGGCAGAGTGGGCGGAGCTAGTTCAGGGAAGGCTCACTGGTGAAGCTCGTGAAGCTTACAAATGCTCGACCTCCAGGAATGTACCAACTATGATGCAGTAAAACGGGCCGTGCTCCATTCGTTCAAGCTGACGCCGGAGTGCTATAGGAAAAGGTTTAGAGAATGTACCCGATCGCCAGGAAAATCGTATGCGGAGACGGCGAGGGACATGGAAAGGAAATTCTTGAAATGGCTGGAGTCAGAAGGAGCAAGATCGGCTGAACAGATCAAGAGGCTAATGGTCATGGAAAATTCATGTCCGTGCTCTCTCCCGAGATTAGGGTGAGAGTAAAGGAAGCGGACATCAAGGACCCGAGAGCCGCAGCCGATCGAGCAGACATGCTAGAGGAAGCTTTACGTCCATGTCGAGAGGGACAGCACCGACCGCCCGCATTCTCCAGTATGGGAGGAATAATAGAAGGTCGGACGGTTGGAGGACAGGACCGAGTTCTCCTAAGTCCTACCCCTCAGTGGAGACAGCAGAGGACAGAAGAGTGCTGTGGAACCGCCGAAGAAGTCACCGAGGGAGAGCTCAAGAGATCTTGTTATCGTCACGGCCGGAGAGCTGAGCATGAGTCTTTGGAAGGCGCAAGAGAGTCCGCGGAAGGAGAAGGATCCGCTGTTTCAACTGCGGGTTAATAGGACACATGGCGCGCGAATGCAGACGTCCTAAGCAGCGGGGTTACGTTGCTTTTGTGCGGGTAGAGGACCAGTTAGCCGAAGGAGTGCGGGATGGACCCGTACGTAGGAAGAAGGAGGCTAACCCATTCGTGCGTGAGGGAACTGTAAGGGTGGGGGACGCAGACCCATCCGGTAATGATGCTGAGAGATACTGGGGCGGAATTTACCCTGGTGAGCAGAACCCTTTTCCCTGAGTGTCACGAGAATACCTGTGTAGGTGAGGCAAGTGTGACCACTGTGGGAGGCCCAGTGCAGATGCCCCTACACCAGGTAACCCTGAGTTCGGTTTATGGATGCCAAACCCTAGTAGTGGGGGTCTGTGCGACGATGCCACGAGGGGAGGCACAGGTCATTTTGGGAAATGACGCATGTGGAGGACGTGTCCTACCGAACCTCGTGAAGGACGAGGAGTGCTTGGAGCACTTCGAGAAGAAAGGCGAAGTGTTCGACGCCTGTGGGACGAGAAAGGAATCGCCATGGAGGCGTTCCCTGTCTGTGCTGATTCCGAGGCAGTGCGAAGGACGAGGAGGGACGTGGATCTGATAAGGCCGACGAGGAGACGTCCGACGGCCTGGGAATGATCACCTCGTCATGGAACCCGGAGAGCGAGTGGAGGGCGAAGGCAGCCCAGATGGTGAGGTACAGGTGACCCTCACCGGTTCTCTAGGGATGGACCGCACTCGTCTCGAGGAGATGCAGCAGGCAGAATTCCCCAAGTTGATTTGTAAGGTCAAAGGAGGACGTATTGGTCCCGAGAAAGCTACTCACTTTAACAGGCAAGAAGGCATATTAATAAGACAGTGTAAACCTGTAGGATGGAGGTCGGAAAAGCCTCTCCAGGTACGAGAGATCAAGTAGCGTTGCCAGCCAAGTGCAGAGCGGCAGTGTTGAGTCGTCGTTGCACGCTGTTGACTCTGCGGGTCACCTAGGGTGACCACGATGCGACGTTCAACGTCGAGAGAAGTGGCTGGGCAACTACAACTCTTCTCTTGGGTGAGGAGGCCCAGGGAAAATCAGGCTGACAGTGGAAATATATTCCGGTCTGAGTGTGTCAGACGAACAATGATAAATGGGGAGTGATGCAGATTCGGTCGTCGCCCTACCGATCGCAGTCGAAGGGGGCGGTCGGAAGATTCCACTCCACCTCAGAGACAGCTCTGAGAATGTTCTGCGTAGAGCAGGAAGACGAGTGGGAAGAGACAGCGGGCCCTGTTTTGTTGGCCATTTGCAAAGCAGTGGCAGAACCGTTAAACTTCTCACAGTTCCAGCTGGTGAACGGACGTGAGGTGCGGAGCCCTCGGTCCGCAATAGGTAAGCAGTGGACGCCCAGGATGACCTGAAGACGGTCTGCAGACACATGAGGAGTGTCACACATTGGCGGCTGCAATACTGGCTGGAAGCCAAGTTTTTTAGTGGAAAGGACAACGTAGTCGCAGATGCGTTGTCCCGCATGCACTAACCAGACATGACTCTTATTTTAAGGGGAGGGGTATGTGACGGTGTTCCCCCCCCTTCTAATTCTCCCACGCCTGCTGTAAGAGTCATGTCCACTATTCCCGAGCGTTCTCTACATTGCAGGCATCAACTGAACATATGTGGGAGAGAACAGCATTCTCGAAGAGCCGAGAAATTTGCGAAAATGTAGCATTTTGGCCTGTGGGATAGGCCCTTTAGGGAGCCAATATGGCGCTGGCAAGTCTGTTCTCCCGCCAAAACTGTGTGACGTCAGTGGCGCCAGATTGGTCACCGTCAGCGACATGGCACTGGGAGCCAATGAAAACCAACTTTGGAAAAGTGACGTCACATAGGCATGGGGAGTCCGCCGTGTTGGCGCCGAGGCGATATCAGTCTTTCACGACACGTCCGAGAGGTAGGACGCGCGATCGGTCATCCTGTCAGAGTGACGGATTTACCGAACTCCGGTGGATGTAAGCGTCTCCAGTTGTTGGCACGCACTCTGTGAGGTCTTCCTGCAACCCAGATGTGGCTCAGATAAGGAATTGACAGAATATTGAGCAACAAGTGCTCAGGGGACAGGTGCGTTGCAAGAAGTGGGCCGGGCATCGACGTGTGTCGTCATTGGCGGCTCACCAGTATAAGGGACAGCTTAGTGGCCGGGCCACCCACCGTGAGTGAACCGGGTTGACAGCCTTGTCAACCAGGTTGAACGTGTGATCGACGATCCTGTCAAGTTTGACAGTAACCCCACCTTCGTGGAACCCTACGAGTCAACAGTTGGATGCAAGCACGTCGAGAAGTCTTCCCAAATACCTAGCGATATATCTAGACGACGAGGGAATTGACAGTGTTGTGAGCTTCAAGTGCTCTGAAGTCGGGTGCTGTGCGTGTGGAGCTTAAGCAGCATCGTCTGGGACGGCTGGTAACTTCACAGTGACTTCGTAGTGGTGAGAGGCAGTTACTCTGGGAGTACAGTGACAAGGACTAATTGGGAAACGTGCGACGACCGCCGAGACGTAGGCTGGCTGCCGTAGTTGGGAGGAAAGTTGACGGCCAGGAGACCGACTTCAACCCTGCGACATACTGTAGAGGAAGGAGCACGGACCTGCCGTGTACAGAAGCGGCGAGACGCGACATCCTAAGGCGTGGGCTTGTGTTTCTGGATGGTGAACGAGGCGAGAGCCTGGACCAGGAGCTACAACCCAACTGTCATCCAAGGATAGGTGAAGTAGGTGTTTACAGTTACCCTCCCATTTCCCCTTTAGTTAGCTATATATTTTCTTGTCAGGATATTTTATATGTCGTGAGCAAGTCTCACCTGAGTTTAAGTCACAGAGAGCACAGTGTGCGGTGAGCCTGCCCAGAGCGCTCACAGTATCAGTTTACATATATATCTATGTGTGGGTGTGTGCAAGCACCAAGATTCATCAGAGAATTTACTGTGACTATTATTAATTTACAGTGAGTATTATTATTATTATATATATTGGTAGTAAACCAGATATTGGTGTGTTGATCTCTATGATCTATTGATATAAATGCCTGTGGATTGATCTCTATGATCTATTGATATAAATGCCTGAGTGTTGATCTCTATAATCTATTGATATAAATGCCTGTGGATTGATCTCTATAATCTATTGATATAAATGCCTGTGGATTGATCTCTATAATCTACTGATATAAGTGCCCGTGTGTTGATCTCTATAATCTATCGATATAAATGCCTGTGTGTTGATCTCTATGATCTATTGATATAAATGCCTGTGTATTGATGTTGACCAGACCACACACTAGAAGTTGAAGGGACGACGACGTTTCGGTCCGTCCTGGACCATTCTCAAGTCGCTTGTGACTTGAGAATGGTCCAGGACGGACCGAAACGTCGTCGTCCCTTCAACTTCTAGTGTGTGGTCTGGTCAACATACTTCAGCCACGTTATTGTGACTCTTCGCCTGCCTGTGTATTGATCTTCATGATGTATATATATATATGCCTGAAATTTGATTACTGATTTATATATGACATGACTGTGTACTGAATAATATCATATACGTGAAGTGATTGCCAGTGATATCTCTATGAGAGAAAGTATAGATATAAAGAAAAGTTCAGTGATCAAGCGAGTGCATTCACAGTAAATATTATTAAGAATAGAGTAATCTTTTGGTACGGTGGAAAGCCACTGTGAGAGTATTGTGAATAAGATGTTGATCGTGAGGCCAGTGAAATCATAAGTAAGCCATGTGAATGTTGAATAGTGTTTTGGAAAAAGTTAAATAAACGGGGATCGTGACAGAATTAGAAAACAAGTACTAGACTGTTCCCACGATCGCGAGGGTCCCGGTCAGCTGACATTCTGACAGGTGACGCGTGGCGCGGCCGATGTTACCATATCGGTGCGCTCTAGAATATTATGCTATGAATGGAGCAATTGTCATATATTATTCCTGATACATTGATGCATATATATTTCTCGTTGTCTTTTAAGTAAAATACCAAAACTCTTTGGTGTTTGATATCATCCCCTCCATTTATCTTGTGACCATGTAATGAAGTAAAGCAGAGTGACCTGCCTGATACTATATTACTGGAATTTGCTCTTGCCACAATTACACCTGACCACTGCAGTGTTACTGGACACCTAAAAAAACCAGTTGGCGACCTTGAAGGCTGTGTAAGAGTTCGGTGTCGGGGCGGGCCACAGATTGAGGGAACGATCTGTGCCCCCACTCATCTTACAATTAAAGGCCGGTTGTGAGACCGACTGGGGTACTCTCCGAGGCCAGCAGTGGAGCCTAGAGGATCGAGGGAAGACCCGCCGAACGACGGTGAGTAAGGGTTATTGTTGGAGCAACCACCTGGAAAGGAGATCCAGTCTACTGTTGCTTTAACCCTTCTCTAACGAGAACACCGTGAAACCCCGACAGTTGATACTTTTAATACCCTATTATTATCCCCATTGTTATGTTCATTCATCCACTTGTAAACCTCTGTCATGTCACCCTTAACTCTTCGCCTTTTCAATGAATGCAATTTAGGCTTTGTTTATCTTTCTTCATATGAAAGATTTCTAATTTGGGGAATTAACTTTGTCATCCTACGTTGGACACGTTCAAGTGAATTTATATCCATTCTCTAGTACGGCGACCAAAACTGAACTGCATAATCTAAATGGGGCCTAACCAGAGCAAGATATAGCTGAAGAACCACAACAGGTGTCGTGTTACTAACGCTTCGATTAATAAATCCGAGTGTCCTATTTGCCTTGTTACGAACATTCATGCATTGATCCTTTTGTTTTAAATTCTTACTAATCATAACTCACAGATCCTCTTCGCAATCCGACTTCGCAATCTCAACACCATCTAGCTCGTATCTTGTAACTCTATCATCATTACCTAGCCTCAAAACTTTACATTTATTAGCATTAAACTGCATCTGCCAGTCTTTTGACCATTTTAAAACCCTATTTAGATCAACTTGAAGTGATAGCGAGTCTTCTATCGTGTTAATTTCCCTACCGATTTTTGTATCATCTGCAAATTTGAAAATGTTGCTACTCAAGCCTAAATCTAAATCATTTATAAAAAAATGTAAGGGAGTACCACCTCTGGCTGGAAGAAGGGGGACCCATAGCCTCGGAGGAAATCACGCATAACGCATTGGAGGGAGTGTGGGTCCCCTGCAATAACAAACGGGCACACAAATGGCCGTGTGACCATTTCTGTGTGCTTTTCTCCTACCACCCCCTTCCTTTTTTTTATGCTTTATTGTGTATCTAAAGGTTACAAAACATAATCATCATATAATCATTTATATATATTATAAACAACAGAGGTCCCAGGACAGAGCCTTGAGGCACTCCACTAACAACATTTTCCCCCTCTGACTTAACCCCATTTATGCTAATTCTCTGATTCATTTGGAATAACCATGCCCTAAACCAACTTAATATATCACCCCTAATACCATGAGCCTCTATTTTTTTAATCAGTCTTTCATGTGGCACTGTATCAAAAGCTTTGATAAAGTCAAGATACACAACATCACAATCCTTACCGCTATCAACTGCCTCAACTATGCTGGAATAAAAAGATAGCAAATTTGTTAAACATGAACGGCCATTTGTAAAACCATGTTGCGACTCATTAATTAACTTATGTTTTCAAGATGAAGACGAATTGTATTTGCATTTATCGTTTCAAGTAACTTTCCCACAATAGACGTTAGGCTAATTGGCCGATAGTTTGACGCAAGTGATCTATCTCCTTTTTTAAAAATTGGTACCACATTAGCTACTTTCCATGACTCTGGCACTCTACCTAACTCTATTGATTTATTAAATATGTTAGACAGTGGCTCGGAAAGCTCCTCTTTGCATTCTTAATAATTTTGTACCATGCTCTCTTTTTATCTATAAGGTTCTTCAGATCCTTTGTTATCCACTTAGGATCATTAGTATTTGATCTATTCAATTTATATGGTATACTACGTTCCTGGGCTTCGCTTAGAATTGGAGCGAGACATGAACCCAGAGAGAGGTGATGTAAATGGGGATGTCGATGTAGATTCAATATATAACTTATTTAATAATATTTTAAACAAAGTACAGGAACGTAGTATACCACACAAATTGAATAGATCGAATACTAATGACCCAAAGTGGATAACAAAGAATTTGAAAAACCTTATAGGTAAAAAGAAAGCTTGGTACAAAATGATTAAAAATGGGGAGGTCACTTTAGAACAGGAATTCGTTCAACTGGTTAAAATGTTAAAAAAAAGATAAGGAAAGCAAAAAGAAACTATGAAGTTCGTTTAGCAGGGCAAGCAAAGACAAATCCTAAAGGGTTTTTTCAGTTATATCGAACTAAGACTAGGGAAAGGATAGGCCCATTAAAAACTGAGACAGGTCAAATATCAGATAGTGATGAAGAGATGAGTAGTATTTTTAATTAATATTTTGTATCTGTATTTACTAAAGAGGAACTTAACAATATGCCTTCAGCCGAACAAGTCTACGTGGGTAGGAACGAGGACAGGTTGACGAGTTTAGCAGTTACCAGGGAGGATGTTCTTAAACAAATAGAAAAACTCAAACCAAACAAATCCCCAGGGCCGGATGAAGTGTTTGCCAGGGTGCTTAAAGAATGCAAAGGGGAGCTTTGTGACCCACTGTCAATCATATTTAATAAATCAATAGAGTCAGGCAGAGTGCCAGAGTTTTGGAAAGTTGCTAATGTGATACCAGTTTTTAAGAAAGGAGATAGATCACTTGCGTCTAACTATCGACCAATTAGCCTAACGTCTATTGTGGGAAAGTTACTCGAATCTATAATAGCAAATAAAATTCGTCTTCATCTTGAAAAACATAAATTAATAATTGAGTCGCAACATGGTTTTATAAATGGCCGTTCATGTTTAACAAATTTGTTATCTTTTTATTCTAGCATAGTTGAGGCAGTTGATAGTGGTTGTGATGTTGTGTACCTTGACTTTAGCAAAGCTTTTGATACAGTGCCACATGAAAGACTGATTAAAAAGATAGAGGCTCATGGTATTGGTGGTGCTATATTAAGCTGGATTAGGGATTGGCTATACCAGAGGAAACAGAGAGTTAGTATAAATGGAGTCAAGTCAGAGTGGGAAAATGTTGTAAGTGGAGTGCCTCAAGGCTCTGTCCTGGGACCTCTGTTGTTTATAATATATATAAATGATTTAGATTCGGGTTTGAGTAGCAACATTTGCAAATTTGCCGATGATACGAAAATCGGTAGGGAAATTAATTCGGAGGAGGACTCTCTATCACTTCAAGTTGATCTAGATAGAGTTTTGAAATGGTCAAAGGACTGGCAGATGCAGTTTAATGCTGATAAATGTATAGTTCTGAGGCTAGGTAATGATGATAGAGTTACAAGATACGAGCTAGATGGTGTTGAGATTGCGAAGTCGGATTGCGAAAGGGATCTGGGAGTTATAATTAGTAAGAATTTAAAACAAAAGGATCAATGCATGAATGTTCGTAATAAGGCAAATCGGACACTCGGATTTATTAATCGCAGCGTAGTAACAAGACACCTGGTGTGGTTCTCAAGCTATATCTTGCTCTCGTTAGGCCCCATTTAGATTATGCAGTTCAGTTTTGGTCGCCATATTATAGAATGGATATAAATTCACTTGAACGTGTCCAGCGTAGGATGACTAAGTTAATTCCCCAAATTAGAAATCTTTCATATGAAGAAAGATTAACAAAGCTAAAATTGCATTCACTGGAAAGGCGAAGAGTTAGGGGTGACATGATAGAGGTTTACAAGTGGATGAATGGACATAACAAAGGGGATATTAATAGGGTATTAAAAGTATCAACACAGGACAGAACGCGAAACAATGGGTATAAATTGGATAAGTTTAGATTTAGGAAAGACTTGGGTAAATACTGGTTCAGTAACAGGGTTGTTGATTTGTGGAACCAATTGCCGCATAACATTGTGGAGGTGGGGTCCCTCGATTGTTTCAAGCATGGGTTGGACATGTATATGAGTGGGATTGGGTGGTTATAAATAGGAGCTGCCTCGTATGGGCCAATAGGCCTTCAGCAGTTGCCTTTGTTCTTATGTTCTTATGTTCTTATGTTCTTAATATTTTTAAATAGGTTATATTTTGAGTCCACATCGATAACCCCTTTTACGTCACCTATCGCTGGGTTCACGTCTAGCTCCAAGACCGGCCCACACCCCATACCCAAGACTTTCCAATCAATTTGACCCAAAAAATTTCTTAGGCTATTAAAATCAGCTTTTCGAAAATCTGGCACTTTAACAGAATTTTCTCCTACAGGTCTATTCCATTCTATGCCAAATCTGATTTCTTTGTGATCACTGTTCCCTAGCTCACTCCCTATTTCGATGTCATTAATTTGTGTTTCCCTGTTAGTTAACACTAAATCTAAAATATTATTTTCCCGTGTTGGTTCCTTAATGTGTTGCGTAAGAAAGCAATCGTCAATTAATTCTAGAAAATCTTCTGCTTCACTATTCCCTGTTTTGTTCAACCAGTTTATTCCACTCAAATTAAAGTCACCCATGACATAAATACTGTTAGATCTAGATGCCCTAGATATTTCATCCCATAGATGCTTTGCTTCCATTCTGTCTAAATTTGGTGGCCTATATATAACTCCAATTATAATATTATTTGCTTTTTCGTTTAATTCTATCCAAATAGTTTCTGTGTGTGGCTCAGTTTTGATTCCCTCTTTGAGACTACATTTCAAATTGTCCCTAACGTATATGGCTACTCCACCACCTCGTCTAATATATCTATCTGTGTGAAATAGTTTAAATCCATTTATTTGATATTCGGCTAATAGTTCTCTATTATCAACATTCATCCACGTTTCGGTAAGTGCAATAATATCTATTTTTTCTGTGCAGACAAGAGCATTTAATTCGTTAATTTTATTTCTTAGACTTCTACTGTTTGTGTAATATACCCTAAGTGAATTGTTATTTTGAGGCCCTTCTCTTTCCCTGATCATTTTGCCAATTCCTTTCTCCCGCAAACACATACTTTTATTACATCCTTCCTCCAAATCAATTCCCATACCTCTATCTACTAACAGTTTAAACCCAAACAAACACCTCTAACCACTTCTTCCAACGAATTTGCAACAGCAACAACCCCAGCTCTCGATAGATGCACCCCATCCCGAGCATACATTTCATTTCTTCCATAGAAGTGTTCCCAGTTGTCTATATAAGATATTGCATTAGATTTGCAATATCTTTCCAGCCTGCAATTGACACCAAGTGCCCTCGACATCCATTCATTTCCCACTCCCTTTCTTGGAAGAATGCCACATATGATCGGGATTCCTCCCTTGCTCCTAACTAATTCTATTGCTGTCTTGAATTTCAGTATTAGTTCCTCACTTCTAACTCTCCCAACATCATTACCCCCTACACTAATACAAATAATGGGTTTGCTCCCATTTCCCGTCATAATATCTTTCATGTTTCCAACAATATCACCAATACCAGCTCCAGGATAGCAAACCCTTAATCTGTTTCCTTTATCTCTGGCACAAAACGTTCTGTCCAAATACCTCACCTGGGAATCTCCCACAACCAAAATTCGCTTCGATCCTCCCTTTTCTCTTGGGGCACTTTGAGGGACACGCGCTTCAATGTTCCTCGCCGCTATGCCCTTACCTCCACGCTGAACCATAGGTTCACCACAGCACTCGTCCTCCAACACATCAAATGTGTTTCTAATCTTTATGGTATTAGGTGTCTTTTTTGCCAAGGTCTTCTTAAGACCCCTGTCTTTTACAATATGCCAAGACGGGGTCTCCCTAATGCCGGTCTCCTCCTTTGCTTCATCCTGTCGTTGCTTAAGCTGCCTTACCTCCTCCCGCAACGAATCCAGCTCTGTCCTCAGAGCTCCAACCAGACTCACCAACTCCCTCACCAAACCCTCCATTATTGCTGAATATTATTGCTTCACTCGGAGCTCCAGCTAACACAACCTCTCACTGTGACAGCACCTGACTATTTCTAACTAGTTGTACGAATTCCTGTTCTAAAGTGACCTCCCCATTTTTAATCCTCTTGTACCAAGCTCTCTTTTTACCTATAAGATTCTTCAAATTCTTTGTTATCCACTTTGGGTCATTAGTAATCGATCTATTCAATTTGTGTGGTATACTACGTTCCTGTGCTTTGTTTAGAATATTCTTAAATACGTTATAAATTGAATCTACATCGAAATCCCCATTTACATCACCTATCGCTGGGTTCATGTCTCGCTCCAAGACCGGCCCACACCCCATACCCAAGACTTTCCAATCAATTTGACCCAAAAAATTTCTTAGGCTATTAAAATCAGCTTTTCGAAAATCTGGCACTTTAACAGAATTTCTCCTACAGGTCTATTCCATTCTATGCCAAATCTGATTTCTTTGTGATCCCTGTTCCCAAGCTCACTCCCTATTTCGATGTCATTAATTTGTGTTTCCCTGTTAGTTAACACTAAATCTAAAATATTATTTTCCCGTGTTGGTTCCTTAATGTGTTGCGTAAGAAAGCAATCGTCAATTAATTCTAGAAAATCTTCTGCTTCACTATTCCCTGTTATGTTCAACCAGTTTATTCCACTCAAATTAAAGTCACCATGACATAAATACTGTTAGATCTAGATGCCCTAGATATTTCATCCCATAGATGCTTTGCTTCCATTCTGTCTAAATTTGGTGGCCTATATATAACTCCAATTATAATATTATTTGCTTTTTCGTTTAATTCTATCCAAATAGTTTCTGTGTGTGGCTCAGTTTTGATTCCCTCTTTGAGACTACATTTCAAATTGTCCCTAACGTATATGGCTACTCCACCACCTCGTCTAATATATCTATCTGTGTGAAATAGTTTAAATCCATTTATTTGATATTCGGCTAATAGTTCTCTATTATCAACATTCATCCACGTTTCGGTAAGTGCAATAATATCTTTTTTGCTGTGCAGACAAGAGCATTAATTCGTTAATTTTATTTCTTAGACTTCTACTGTTTGTGTAATATACCCTAAGTGAATTGTTATTTGAGGCCCTTCTCTTTCCCTGATCATTTTGCCAATTCCTTTCTCCCGCAAACACATACTTTTATTACATCCTTCCTCCAAATCAATTCCCATACCTCTATCTACTAACAGTTTAAACCCAAACAAACACCTCTAACACTTCTTCCAACGAATTTGCAACAGCAACAACCCCAGCTCTCGATAGATGCACCCCATCCCGAGCATACATTTCATTTCTTCCATAGAAGTGTTCCCAGTTGTATATATAAGATATTGCATTAGATTTGCAATATCTTTCCAGCCGGCAATTGACACCAAGTGCCCTCGACATCCATTCATTTCCACTCCCTTTCTTGGAAGAATGCCACATATGATCGGGATTCCTCCCTTGCTCCTAACTAATTCTATTGCTGTCTTGAATTTCAGTATTAGTTCCTCACTTCTAACTCTCCCAACATCATTCATTACCCCCTACACTAATACAAATAATGGGTTTGCTCCCATTTCCCGTCATAATATCTTTCATGTTTCCAACAATATCACCAATCCAGCTCCCGGATAGCAAACTCTTAATCTGTTTCCCCTATCTCTGGCACAAAACGTTCTGTCTAAATACCTCACCTGGGAATCTCCACAACCAAAACTCGCCTCGGTACCTCCTTAACTTTCTGAGCGCCTGAGGGGCCCGCGCTTCGCCGCTCCTTGCTGATTTTTTCGGAGTGAACCGCTGGCTCACCACAGCACTCGTCCTCCAACACGGCAAATGAATTTGCCGTCTTTAGGGCGTTTGTAGGCGGCCTTGTCAAGGTCTTCTTAAGACCCCTGTCCCCACGACTCTCCATGACGAGGTCTTGTTTATCTTGGTCTTCTCCGCCTCCCCCCGACGCTTCAGCTGTCGCACCTCCTCTCGTAAGGAATCCACCCTTGTTCTCAGAGCCCCAACCAAGTTCACCAATTCCTCCAGTAATCCCTCCATCACTGCTACAATAACGCCGCTAAATCGGAGCTCCAGCCAACACAACCTCTCACTGTGACAGCACCTGACAGGACTGACAGCACCTGAAAAGCATTGATGAGCACCTGAAAAGCATTGATGAATATATGCTATTGTGATAGAAGAGTGTCATAGAAATGATAGCATTTGAAACATGTGGTTGTAGAAACTTATTGAAAATGTGTAAAATTCATTGAAAAAACAACAAAACAATTCTCATTTTCTATTAGACTGCTATACTGAAACTTGAAACAGTTGCATCCCTGTTTATATACATCTTGTCAAAAAAGTTTAGTTGGCTTTGAACAACTTTAACAAATAAATTATGGCCCCTTAAATAGGATTGCGAAAGGGATCTGGGAATTATAGTAAACTGTGATTTACAACCAAAATATCAAAGCATAAATGCTCGGAATAAGCAAATAAGGCAAATAGGACACTGGGATTTATTTATCGAAGCATTAGTAACAAGACACCTGGTGTAGTTCTCCAGCTACATCTTGATCTTGTTAGTCTTCATTTAGTCTAGCAACTCAGTTTTGGTCGAATGGATATAAACTCACTAGAACGCGTCAATCGTAGGATAAAAAGTTAATCTCGCTAATTAGAAACTGTTATATGAAGAAAGATTGTCAAAGCATAAATTACATTCGCTGGAAAGGCGAGGAATTAGAGGTATTAAAGTGGATGAATTGACATAAGAAAGTGGATAATAATATAGTATTAAAAGTATCAACACAAAGAGAGAACACGAAACAATAGGTATAAATTGGATAAGTTTAGATTTAGGAAAGACCTAGATAATACTGGTTTGGTAACAGGGTTGTTGATTTAAGAACATAAGAACAAATATAACTACAGAAGACCTATTGGCCCATTCGAGGCAACTCCTATTTATAACCACCCAATCCCACTCATATACATGTCCAACCCACGCTTGAAACTATCAAGGGACCCCACCTCCACCACTTTACGCGGTAATTTGTTTTACAAAAATCAACAACCTGTTACCAAATAAGTATTTACTCATATCTTTCCTAAACTAATTTAGGAAAGTGATTTGTGGAACCATTTACCGTGTAACGTAATGTTGGTTCCTTGATTGCTTCAAGCGTGTGTTGGACTTGTATATGAGTGGGATTGGGTTTTTATAATAGGAGCTGCCTCGTGTGGGCCAATAGGCCTTCTGCAGTTACCTTTATTCTTATGTTCTAAAGATATAGCTGCAGAACAACACAGGTGTCTTATTACTATAGGACGTTGTATTTAAGTCTTACGTTACGTCGTATTTGGTTCACAAATCGAGAACCATGTTATGGAAACCGTATTTTTTAATTTGAATTAAGAAAGGCATCAAGATCTTTCCTAATCTAAACTTTTCCTATTAATTCACATTGTTTGTGTTCTATTATAAGTTCATACATTTAATCCCCTATTAATATCCTGTTGTTATGCTTGTTGAAGCATAACAAATATAGCCTGAATATTTCAAGCATGGATTTGCCAAAACTAAGTATAATTATAAGTGAATGAAATTTATGTATGAATAACTTTAGTTAGATATTTTAATAGGAGCTGCTATATATGTTGTCAATTGGGTATGCATTAGGAATCGTTGATAGTGTGGCGTGAGCTGCTGAAGAGGTATCAGAGGTGAGGTGTATGAAAACTGTATAAAGAGACAGTTAATCAAGCTAGTACTCAGTATTCGTGAGACAGTTCATTACACAACTCCAGCAGCTTTTGTTTGACACACAGAATGGATATGGACATATATGGCTTCAGGAGAAAGGAACGTAAGGAGTTTTCTCGCCGACATTACCACCCATACCGGCGGCACATCTCCACTGACCATTTAATTTATAGTGGTTGTGATGAAAAATCCCTCACACCAAGTAATAGTTTCCCTAAAGTGGTAGGGGAAGACTTAATTCTAGATAGCGTCGGAAAGGACTTGACTCATCAGAGCGTCGTAGCAAAGGACATAACCCTCTGGGATGTTGAAGCAAAAGACTTTACTCTCCAGTGTGATAGAGTTGAAGAGTTAAATCTCCGGAGCGTTGTTGCAAAGGACTTATATCTCAGCGATTCAGACGACGAAAGCACTGCCCCGATTGATGAAATGAAAGACTTAAGTCACGAAAACGTCCTTGTAGAGAACTCAACGACACAGAAGTGTGCCGTAGCAAAAGACTTAACTAAACAGAATGTCCAAGAGTTCTCTTCTCTCCAGAGTGTCGTAGAAGACAACATTCCGAAGAGTGTTTTAGACGAGGATTTATATCTCAGTAATTCAGATGATGAGAAGATGAATTGAAGGACTTCAGTGCTCAGAATTTTACAACAGAAAACTCGAGTCTTCAGTGTGATGTAGCACAAGACTCAAATCTCCACAGCATTATAGCCAAGGACAACATTCTTATGAGCGTTATAGAGGAGGATTTATATATCAGTGATGAAGATGAATTGATGAACTTCAGTGACCAGAATTTTGTAGCAGAAGATTCGACTTTCGAGAGTGTTGTAACACAAGATTCAAATCTCCAGAAATCGTAGGGAAGTACGTCATTCCTGCGAGTGTTTTACAAGATGATTTATATATCAGTGATTCAGATGATGAAACGAAGGATTTTAGTCACCAGAATCTTGTAGCAAAAGACCCACTTTTCAGTATGTTGAAGCAAAAGACTCAACTTTTCATTCTGCCGTATCACAAGACTCAATTCTTCAGAGCGTCGTAGAGAAGAACGTCATTCTCCAAAGTGTTTTAGCCGAGATTTATATGTCAGTGATTCAGAAGACGAAGTAGAAGAACTTAGTTTCCAGTGTGACAGAGAGGAAGAGTTCAATCTCAGAAGTGTTGTAGCAAAGGATTATATCTCAGTGATTCTGACGATGAAAGCACTGCAAATGTTTAATTGGTGCATACTACCAGCACGTTTTGTTTTAAACATTTCTCATTGAATATAAACAACATATTCCGTATTAACTATTTTCTGGTATAGGACTTCTATCCCTCTTACTAGTGTTCCTGCATTTGGTTTGTCTATTATGCAAGTGTTTATTCAACATTTCTCTTGTTAGGGTGATGTCATGGGCTTGTTTCATGTGATTCCTTTGTGTTGATTTGTTTTCACCTGACCCTGTACAGGTATCAATGTAACGTGATTTATAATTCCTTTATCATTTGAGAATGAACCATGCAGGGTCGAAACGTTGTGCAATTTCATAATAAGTGTAATATATTCTACAGTTATTTACTTCTTTTTCTTCACCTTGAAAAACGAACATGACTTTTGGTGAACTCCTCTTCCAGCTGAACCTTGATGCAGGAACATCAAGTAAGAGGGATAAAAGCCCTAAACCAGAAAATAGTTAACACGGTGTCATTTTCAAATGTTTAATTGTGGGTTGTTCTTTTAATAAACATTTTGAAAACCCTTTCTTATTAACCTCTAAAGCATTTAACATCAAACACAAGTGTCAACTGAAATCATGTCTATTACTCTAAGCTATCAAAAATCATGTAATAAAAATAAAATTAGTTTTATCCAAAAAATTAGTTAAACAAAAAAAATGATTCATTTCTTATTGATTATTGGACAATTTGAATGAAACTTATACACCTTACTGCACATATGCCTATCTGTATGGGTGCCCAATTTGGAGGAAATTGGTTGATGTCAAACTCATCCAGAGATTACAGCACATTAGACTTCAATTTTAATCATTTCTTTTCAAGTAACATAAAAGCAACTTCTAACGCTTTCATTTTTATTCAATTTCAATGAAACATACACCTTATACTTGGAATTTTTGTTTCTGCGATCTGTATGAAGCGTTCTTTCCTAAGTTCATTTATTGGTTATATAAACATGATATATTTGCATAATTTTTGGACTATTTAAGAGCATAAGAACACAATTGCAGAAAGCCTATTGGCCCATACGAGGCAGCTCCTATTTATAACAACCCAATCCCACTCATATATATGTCCAACCCATGCTTGAAACAATCGAGGGACCCCACCTCCACAATGTTACGCTGCAATTGGTTCCACAAATCAACAACCCTGTTACTGAACCAGTATTTACCCAAGTCTTTCCTAAATCTATTAAACTTATCCAATTTATACCCATTGTTTCGCGTTCTGTCCTGTGTTGATACTTTCAATACCCTATTAATATCCCCTTTGTTATGTCCATTCATCCACTTGTAAACCTCTATCATGTCACCCCTAAATCTTCGCCTTTCCAGTGAATGCAAATTAAGCTTTGTTAATCTTTCTTCATATGAAAGATTTCTAATTTGGGGAATTAACTTAGTCATCCTACGCTGGACACGTTCAAGTGAATTTATATCCATTCTATAATATGACC
>WNGS01108366.1:0-10452 GCA_020271785.1 Procambarus virginalis | reverse complement strand
TATCAAATTTCCGGCATATATATATATACATCATGAAGATCAATACACAGGCATTTATATTAATAGATTATAGAGATCAATACACAGGCATTTATATCGATAGATTATAGAGATCAATCCACAGGCATTTATATCAATAGATTATAGAGATCAATCCACAGGCATTTATATCAATAGATTATAGAGATCAACACACCAATATCTGGTTTACTACCATATATATATAATAATAATATCTCACTGGAGATTAATAATAGTCACAATAAATTCTCTGATGAATCTTGGTGCTTGCACACACCCACACATAGATATATATGTAAACTGATACTGTGAGCGCTCTGGGCAGGCTCACCGCACACTGTGCTCTCTGTGACTTAAACTCAAGTGAGACTTGCTCACGACATATAAAATATCCTGACAAGATATATATATAGCTAACTAAAGGGAAATGGAGGGTAACTGTAAACACCTACTTCACCTATCCTAGGATGACAGTTGGGTTGTAGCTCCTGGTCCAGGCTCTCGCCTCGTTCACCATCCAGAAACACAAGCCCACGCCTTAGGATGTCGCGTCTCGCCGCTTCTGTACACAGCAGGTCCGTGCTCCTTCCTCTACAGTACGTCGCAGGGTTGAAGTCGGTCTCCTGGCCGTCAACTTTCCTCCCAACTACGGCAGCCCGCCTACGTCTCGGCGGTCGTCGTACGTTTCCCAATTAGTTCTTGTCACTGTACTCCCAGAGTAACTGCCTCTCACCACTACGAAGTCACTGAAGTTTCAGCCGTACCAGACGATGCTGCTTAAGCTTCACACGCACAGCACCCGACTTCAGAGCACTTGAAGCTCACAACACTGTCAATTCCCTCGTCGTCTAGATATATCGCTAGGTATTTGGGAAGACTTCTCGACGTGCTTGCTTCCAACTGTTGACTCGTAGGGTTCCACGAAGGTGGGGTTACTGTCAAACTTGACAGGATCGTCGATCACACGTTCAACCTGGTTGACAAGGCTGTCAACCCGGTTCACTCACGGTGGGTGGCCCGGCCACTAAGCTGTCTCTTATACTGGTGAACCGCCAATGACGACACACGTCGATGCCCGGCCCACTTCTTGCAACACACCTGTCCCTGAGCACTTGTTGCTCAATATTCTGTCAATTCCTTATCTGAGCCACTTCTGGGTTGCAGGAAGACCTCACAGAGTGCGTGCCAACAACTGGAGACGCTTAAATCCACCGGAGTTCGGTAAATCCGTCACTCTGACAGGACGACCGATCGCGCGTCCTACCTCTCGGACGTGTCGTGAAAGACTGATATCATCTGGCGCCAACACGGCCGGACCCCCCATGCCTATGTGACGTCACTTTTCCCAAAGTTGGTTTTCATTGGCTCCCAGTGCCATGTCGCTGACGGTGACCAATCTGGCGCCACTGACGTCACACAGTTTTGGCGGGAGAACAGACTTGCCAGCGCCATATTGGCTCCCTAAAGGGCCTATCCCACAGGCCAAAATGTTCTATTTTAGCAAATTTCTCGGCTCATCGAGAATGCTGTTCTCTCCCACATATGTTCAATTGATGCCTGCAATGTAGAGAACACTCGGGAATAGTGGACATGACTCTTACAGCAGGCGTGGGAGAATTAGAAGGGGGGAACACCGTCACAATATACATGCATACATAAATGCATACATACATGCATACATACATACATACATACATACATACATACATACATACATACATACATACATACATGCATACATACATGCATACATACATACATACATACATACATACATACATACATACATACATACATACATACATACATACATACATACTTACATACTTACATACTTACATACATACATACATACATACATACATACATACATACATACATACATACATACATACATACATACATACATGCATACATACATGCATACATACATGCATACATACATACATACATACATACATACATACATACATACATACATACATACATACATACATACATACATACATACATACATGCATACATACATGCACACATACATGCATACATACATACATACATACATACATACATACATACATACATACATACATACATACATACATACATACATAAATACATACATACATGCATACATACATACATACATACATACATACATACATACATACATACATTCATACATACATACATACATACATACATACATACATACATACACACATACAGAGTAGCGACGGTGGGAGACACACGCGATTAGCGAGGTCCGCGGAAATTCGTCAATTTCACGGGACATTGAAGGATTATTGAGGCTAGATCATAGTATTTGGCCTCTCGCAGTGTGTAGCTAGCAGGGTGCTACATAGCATAGTCATATCGCTAGCGATTGTGCGAAGAAATCAAAAGTGGAGCTAGTGGATCACCGGTGCATAGTGTGGAGGACAGCGTAAGGCGACCTGACCTGACCGGCAGCTGGGTCGACCCACCGTGGCCGTGGGACTGGTGATTGTGTTTGTTGGGTGGTGATTGTGATTAATGATACAGTAAATTAGTGAACTGCAACACAACGATACAGTGACTGACTCCAGAGTTTTGTGTAGATAGAAGAACACCTTAGTGAATCACCTAGTGGAAGCCGACGACGGAGCATCATCATCGACCATATGTCATCACTCATCTAGTTGTGTGAACGGGAGACAATCTGGTAGGTACCCGCCTTTCTGGTCAAATAATCAGGTGTACAGTGTGAGGTAATATAGTATCAAATTCTTGTTCAGGATATTATATTTCATTAAAATCTCAGCGTGGCTCATTGGGTAGAAGTTACCGCTTACGAGAACTACGGACACACTCACGCACGCACGCACGCGCACACGCACCCCACACCCCACACACACGCGCCCCTGATTAACACATTTCGTGGAAAAAGGATAAAAAACCTCCCATAATCCTCCCTCACTCTACCTGCCGTAAGCTGACCTTACCTCACCTCTCAACCCCATCCCAAGGAACACATGCTCTCTCTCTCTCTCTCTCTCTCTCTCTCTCTCTTGCTCTCTCTCGCTTGCTCTCTCTCTCTTGCTCTCTCTCTCTCTTGTTTGCTCTCTCTGGGTCTCTCCTGTTCTCTCTTTTGCTCTCTTGCTCTCTCTCTCCCTTGCTCTCTCTCTCTCTCTTGTTCGCTCTCTCTGGGTCTCTCCTGTTCTCTCTTTTGCTCTCTTGATCTCTCTCTCCCTTGCTACCTCTCTTGACAAGGGGCAAAATGGCAGGAGGCCGAAGCAGGGTTATGGGAAGCAGCCAGGGGGAACAAACGCAAGAATTGCTACACCAAGCACTGGAGGAATTTAGGAGGGAGATGAATGAAATGAGGATTACAATTAACAACCTGCAAAGTGAGCTGACATCAGCAAGGGAGGAGATCAAATCTCTCACAGAGAAAAATAAAGAGACCGAGCATCAGATTATCATCCAAGGGAAGGTGGGAATGTTACATTGGAAGGAAATGCCTCAGTACCTGACGCATTTGCGGACATATTGAAAAAGAGCTCAGAAGCAATGGCCACAGTGAGGGAGGTAGCCATGCAAGCTGCTACCTCACAGGAAGCAGCAAGGTGCACCACTCAACTGCTGGAGAGAAAGAGATCAGTGGTAGTTGTAGGCATCAAAGAACAGGAAGGATCCAACAGGCAAGAATGGAATGGCAAGGATAGAGAGGCAGTACATGGGCTACTGAAGGGTTACAGATGGAAGAGGCTNTCTCCTCTTGTTTGCTCTCTCTGGGTCTCTCCTGTTCTCTCTTTTGCTCTCTTGCTCTCTCTCTCCTTGCTCTCTCTCTCTCTCTTGTTCGCTCTCTCTGGGTCTCTCCTGTTCTCTCTTTTGCTCTCTTGATCTCTCTCTCCCTTGCTACCTCTCTTGACAAGGGGCAAAATGGCAGGAGGCCGAAGCAGGGTTATGGGAAGCAGCCAGGGGGAACAAACGCAAGAATTGCTACACCAAGCACTGGAGGAATTTAGGAGGGAGATGAATGAAATGAGGATTACAATTAACAACCTGCAAAGTGAGCTGACATCAGCAAGGGAGGAGATCAAATCTCTCACAGAGAAAAATAAAGAGACCGAGCATCAGATTATCATCCAAAGGGAAGGTGGGAATGTTACATTGGAAGGAAATGCCTCTGTACCTGACACATTTGCGGACATATTGAAAAAGAGCTCAGAAGCAATGGCCACAGTGAGGGAGGTAGCCATGCAAGCTGCTACCTCACAGGAAGCAGCAAGGTGCACCACTCAACTGCTGGAGAGAAAGAGATCAGTGGTAGTTGTAGGCATCAAAGAACAGGAAGGATCCAACAGGCAAGAATGGAATGGCAAGGATAGAGAGGCAGTACATGGGCTACTGAAGGGGTTACAGATGGAAGAGGCTGCACACAACATTGAGAAGGTTTTCAGGTTGGGCTGGTACAACAGGGACAGAAACCGACTTATAAAGGTGGTGTTTGCAAACGAAACCACAAAGGAGGATATTCTAGAAAAGAAGAGTCGTCTCCAACATGTGGAGGGATACAAACAAGTATTCCTGCAGAGGGACAGGACGAAGGAGGAGAGAGCCAGGGCAGCAGAGGCAAGGAGGAAGCGCAGGGAGAGAGGAGCAAACCAGGAAATCACAGCCCCCAACACAGCAGTCCCAGAGACAAGGGGAACCCAAAACCAGCATCCCAGCAACACCAGAGGGGGGGGGCAACACCACCAACCCCCTCTGCATAGAAACCTTCCTTCTCCTCACCCTACCTGCCCCCACCCAACCCTCCCTCCCCCCCCACCCCATTCTGACCCCGACAACCATCCCCATTCCCATCATGTCCCCCCTCCCACCTTTCCCCCCCAGTCCCCCTTCCCCCTTCATCCCATACCCTCCCTATTCCTCCTCCCCCCTCACCCCGTATCCTCCATGTCCCCCCTATCTCCTTAACCCACACCCTACCCGTTCCCCCTTCCCTTAAACCCCCACCCCCCACCCCAAACCCTCTGCGACCCTGCAAACCACCTCACAGATCCTCTCACCCACGGAACAGCTTCCCACACCAGTAGAATACTCGCCAAGAAAGGGATATGTAAATGAACAGAAGAAAGTGAGCTTCAAGGCGATGTACACTAACATAGATGGGATTACAAATAAAACTAGTGAACTTGGAGAGTGGGCACTAGAAGAAAACCCAGACATAATAGCACTCACAGAAACAAAGCTAACGAAAATCATAACAAATGCAGTGTTTCCACAGGGCTACTATGTAGTGAGGAAAGAGAGAGAAGGAGAGGAGGAGGTGGTGTGGCTTTGCTACTAAGAGAAGGTTGGAGTTTCGAAGAGATGGTAATTCAGAACTGTGAAGGTTTCAGGGACTACATATCAGGCACCATTGCAACTGGAGGACAGAAAATTATAATAGTAGTCATATATAACCCCCCACCGAATGACAGAAGACCCAGACAGGAATATGATAGAAACAACATGGCCACCATCAATATAATAGAGAGAGCAGCTTCTGTGGCTAGCAGGAACGGATCCAGACTTCTAATCATGGGAGACTTCAACCATGGGAAGATAGATTGGGGGAACAGAGACCCACACGGAGGCCCAGACACGTGGAGAGCTAAGCTGCTGGATGTGGCAACAAGAAACTTTCTAAGTCAACACGTCAAGGGACCGACAAGAATGAGAGGAGGGGATGAACCAGCCTTGCTTGATTTGATATTTACCCTAAATGAGTCGGATATAAGGGAAGTTAAGTTGGAAGCCCCCTTGGGAATGAGTGATCATAGTGTATTGAGCTTTGAGTACCTGGTTGAGCTAGGAATTATCACCCCCAAAAAAGAACTGGGAACCAAAGGGCTGGCGTACAGAAAGGGAAACTATGAGGAGATGAATAAATTCCTATGGGATATACATTGGGACACAGAACTCGGAACCAAGTCCGTACAAGACATGATGGACTATGTCACCCAAAATGTCAGGAGGCTGTAAGCAGGTTTGTCCCAGCCCAACAGGAAAAAACAGAGAAGCAAAGGAAGAATCCGTGGTTTAATAGGGAATGTATGAAAGCAAAGGAGCTGAACAAAAGGGCATGGAGGAACTTCCGTAATAACAGAACACCAGAAAGTAGAGAGAGATACCAGAGAACCAGGAACGAGTATGTCAGTGTGAGAAGAGCAGCTGAGAAAAGGTATGAAAATGATATAGCTAACAAAGCCAAGACTGAACCAAAGCTACTACACAGTCACATCAGGAGGAAGACAACAGTGAAGGAACAGGTGATTAAACTTAGGGTGGGCGAGGACAGGTACACAGAGAATGACAAAGAGGTGTGTGAAGAACTCAACAAAAGGTTCCAGGAGGTCTTTACAATAGAACAGGGAGATATCACGGCGCTGGGAGAGGTGGCAGCAAACCAGGTGACCTTGGATAGGTTCGAAATTACAAGAGATGAGGTCAAAAAGCACCTATTGGAGCTGGATGTGAGAAAAGCTGTTGGGCCGGATGGAATCTCGCCATGGGTATTGAAAGAGTGTGCAGGAGCACTTTGCTTACCACTCTCCATAGTGTATAGTAAGTCACTGGAAACGGGGGACCTACCAGAAATATGGAAGACTGCTAATGTAGTACCAATATACAAAAAGGGTGACAGACAAGAGGCACTGAACTACAGGCCAGTGTCCTTAACTTGTATACCATGCAAGGTGATGGAGAAGATTGTGAGAAAACCTAGTAACACATCTGGAGAGAAGAGACTTCGTGACAACCCATCAACATGGGTTCAGGGAGGGTAAATCTTGCCTTACAGGCTTGATAGAATTCTACGATCAGGTGACAAGAATTAAGCAAGAAAGAGAAGGGTGGGCGGACTGCATTTTTTTGGACTGTCGGAAAGCCTTTGACACAGTACCCCATAAAAGGTTGATGCATAAGCTGGAGAAACAGGCAGGAGTAACAGGTAGGGCGCTCCAGTGGATAAGGGAGTACCTAAGCAATAGGAAACAGAGAGTTACAGTGAGGGGTGAGACCTCAGACTGGCGTGAAGTCACCAGTGGAGTCCCACAGGGCTCTGTACTTGGACCTATCCTGTTTCTGATATACGTAAATGATCTCCCAGAGGGTATAGACTCATTCCTCTCAATGTTTGCTGACGACGCCAAAATTATGAGAAGGATTAAGACAGAGGAGGACAGCTTGAGACTTCAAGAAGACCTGGACAAGCTGCAGGAATGGTCGAACAAATGGCTGTTAGAGTTTAACCCAAGCAAATGTAATGTAATGAAGATAGGGGTAGGAAGCAGGAGACCAGATACAAGGTATCATTTGGGAGATGAAATACTTCAAGAGTCAGAGAGAGAGAAAGACCTGGGGGTTGATATCACGCCAGACCTGTCCCCTGAAGCTCATATCAAGAGGATAACATCAGCAGCATATGCCAGGTTGGCTAACATAAGAACGGCCTTTAGAAACTTGTGTAAGGAATCTTTCAGAACATTATATACCACATATGTCAGACCAATCCTGGAGTATGCGGCTCCAGCATGGAGTCCCTATCTAGTCAAGCATAAGACTAAACTGGAAAAGGTTCAAAGGTTTGCCACCAGACTAGTACCCGAGCTGAGAGGTATGAGCTACGAGGAGCGACTGCAGGAATTAAACCTCACTTCGTTGGAAGACAGAAGAGTTAGGGGGGACATGATCACCACATTCAAGATTCTCAGGGGAATCGACAGGGTTGATAAAGACAGGCTGTTTAACACAAGGGGCACACGCACTAGGGGACACAGGTGGAAGCTGAGTGCCCAAATGAGCCACAGAGATATTAGAAAGAACTTTTTTAGTGTCAGAGTGGTTGACAAATGGAATGCATTAGGAAGCGATGTGGTGGAGGCTGACTCCATACACAGTTTCAAGTGTAGATATGATAGAGCCCATTAGGCTCAGGAAACTGTACACCTGTTGATTGACGGTTGAGAGGCGGGACCAAAGAGCCAGAGCTCAACCCCCGCAAGCACAACTAGGTGAGTACATACACACCATACACTCATACACCACCCAGGAAGCAGCCCGTGACAGCTGACTAACTCCCAGGTACCTTTTTACTGCTAGGTAACAGGGGCATTCAGGGTGAAAGAAACTTTGCCCATTTGTTTCTGCCTGGTGCTGGAATCGAACCCGCGCCACAGAATTACGAGTCCTGCGCGCTATCCACCAGGCTACCAGGCCCCGTGTGTGTGTATGTGTGTACTCACCTATTTGTACTCCCTATTTGTGCTTGCAGGATCGAGCATTGGCTCTTGGATCCCGCCTTTCCAGCCATCGGTTGTTTACAGCAATGACTTCTGTCCCATTTCCTATCATACATAATTTTAAAAGTGTGAATAGAGTTTGCTTCCACAACCTGTTCCCCAAGTGCATTCCATTTTTCCACTACCCTCACGCTAAAAGAAAACTTCCTAACATCTCTGTGACTCATCTGAATTTCCAGTTTCCACCCATGTCCCTTCGTTCTGTATTATTACGTGTGAACATTTTCATCTATTTCGACTTTGTCAATTCCCCAGAATATTTTATATGTTCCTATCATATCTCCTCTCTCTCTTCTTTTCTCTAGTGTCGTAAGGTTCAGTTCCTTCAGATGTTCTTCATATCCCATCCCTCGTAACTCTGGGACAAGCCTCGTCGCAAACCTCTGAACCTTCTCCAGTTTCCTTATTTTTCTTCTGGTGGGGGCTCCATGATGGCGCGGCATACTCTAAGACTGGTCTCACGCAGGCAGTGTAAAGCGCCCTAAAAGCCTATTCACTTATTTTCTGAATGAAGTTATAATTTTCGCCAGTGTGGAGTACGCTGCTGTCGTTATCCTATTTATATGTGCCTCAGGATTTAGATTAGGTGTCACATCCACTCCTAGTTCTCTTTCTCGAAACGTTACAGGTAGGCAGTTCCCCTACATTGTGTACTGTCCCTTTGGTCGTCTATCACCTGATCCCATTTCCATAATTTTACATTTACTGGTGTTGAACTATAGTAGCCATTTCCCTGACCATCTCTGCAACCTGTTTAACTCCTCTTGGAGGATCCTACAATCCTCATCTGTCACAACTCTTCTCATTAATTTTACGTCATCCGCAAACATTGACATGTATGATTCCACTCCTGTAAACATATCATTTACGTAAATTAGAAAGAGGATTGGTCCCAGCACCGATCCTTGAGGTACTCCACTTGTTACTGTTCGCCAGTCCAACTTCTCGCCCCTTACCATTACCCTCTGGCTCCTTCCTGTTAGGTAGTTCCTCACCATGCTAGGGCCTTTCCGCTTACTCCTGCCTGCCTCTCAAGTTTCTATAGCAGTCTCATGTGCGGTACTGTATCAAAGGCTTTTTGGGCAGTCAAGAAATATGCAGTCTGCCCAGCCTTCTCTGTCCTGCCCTATCCTTGTTACTTTGTCATAGAATTCTAAAAGGTTTCTTAGGCATGATTTTCCCTGTCTAGAACCCATGTTGGTGCTTGTTTACAAACCCAGTGCTCTCCAGGTGCTCAACAAGTCTTAGCCTAATTATTCTTTCAAGTATTTTGCAGGGGATGCTTGTCAGTGATACAGGTCTATAGTTAAGTGCCTCCTCCCTATCACCTTTCTTGAAAATCGGTACGACATTTTCCTCCTTCCAGCAACTGGGCAATTCTCCCGACATAAGTGACTCATTAAAGATCATTGCCAGAGGCACGCTGAGAGCCTGCACTGCCTCTTTTAGTATCCACGGTGATACTTTGTCTGGTCCAACCGCTTTAGTTGCATCCAGTGTTGTCAACTGTTTCATTTCCTACTCTGCTGTCACTTCTATATCTGATAGGCTTTCATCTAGGGTAATCGCTTCTAACAATGGGAGATGCTCAGGCTCGGTTGTGAACACTCCATGGAAACTTGCATTCAGTACCTCGCAGATTTCCTTGTCGCTTTCTGAATATGCCCCCTCTGTTTTCCTCAGTCTTGTCACTTGGTCATTTACCGACATCTTCCTTCTTATATGGCTATGTAGTAATTTAGGTTGCTTTTTCGCTTTGATTGCAATATCATTCTCATAATTACTTTCCGACACTCGTCTTATGCTAATGTAATCGTTCCTAGCTCTGTTACATCTAATCCTTTGTCTTCTGTCCTTTGTCTTCTGTACTTCCTCCACTCCCTCCTGCTTCTCCCTTTTGCTTCCTGACACTGTCTATTAAACCATGGGTTATTATATTCCCTCCTGCTTTTTTTCCTTTACTGTTGAAATAAATCTCTCTTCAGCTCCTTGCATTTCAATATGACTTGGTTCATCATACCTTGCACTGTTTTTCCTCTAAGTTCTTCCTCTCACTGCACTTCTCCAGGTAGTCCCTTATCCTTCTGTAGTCCCCTTT
>WNGS01108352.1:0-11238 GCA_020271785.1 Procambarus virginalis | reverse complement strand
CCGATAAATCGTTGAATGTCCTTTTAGACCTGAGCACTGGATAGTCCAGAATGGCACTGATTTTATCTTGCCGAGGTAACACTTTCCCTTGGCCCACTTCATAACCGAGGTACGTCACTGTGCCTTGACCAAAATGACACTTTTTTGCATTTAAGGTTAGATTGCATGTTTCAACACTGTGAACAACTGGCGTACTCTAGCTATGTGGTCAGCCCAATTAATATCAAAGTGCACAATATCATCAATATACGCCCGACAATTTGGCACATTAGCGAGCAAAGAGTTCATTAGCCTCTGGAACGTGGCAGGGGCATTACGCAAGCCGAATGGTAATACTTGGTACTCAAAAACCCCCTCGGGTGTCACAAACGCGGTTAGTTGTTTTGCACGTTCAGTGAGCGGGATTTGATAGTACCCCCTCGAGAGATCGAATTTCGAGACATACGTGGCGTTCCCGATTTAGTCGATACAGTCCTCGAGACGTGGCAACGGATAGGCGTCCACTATGGTCACCTTGTTGAGCTGCCGGTAGTCGGTGCATAATCGCCAGGAGCCGTCTGGTTTGGGAACCAAAAGGCAGGGCGAGCACCAAGAGCCCTGGCTCGGCCGGATGAGGCCGTGCTGGAGCAAGAAGTCTACCTCTTTCCGTACGATGGCCTTCTTTTCCGGACTCATTCGATAAGGTTGAAGGCGAATGGGGGTGTAGTCCGTCAACTTGACATCATGGTCAATGGCATCAGTCTGGGTCGGGACCTCCCCGAACAGACTGGAGAATTCGTCAAGCAACGACTGCACCTCGTCACGTTGGGACATCTGCAAATGGGACAGTCCCTCCTCCACAGCATTCACAGAACTAGAATTATTGAGAATGAGATTAGTTGGGTCCCCAGAACAATCATCCCCTCCCTCACTGGAAATGGAAACATTGGTTAGTGCAATGGGCCTGGGGCCCTGGAACTTCTTCAGCCGATTCACGTGTACGAGCATTACCTGTTTACGCTTATCAGAGTGTCTCACTTTGTACGTGAGGTCCCCAGTCTTCTCTGTCACAATGTAGGGGCCCTCGTACTTGTGGGACATAGTGCTCCCCAGTCGAGGCTTTAGTACCAGGACAGGGTCACCGGGCTGAAATACCCGCAACTTAGCCTTGGCATCGTTCCGTTCTTTCATATTCTCTTGGGCCTTCCCAAGATACTTTAGTGCCGCAGCCTTGCAGTCCTTGAGTCTCTGGTGGTGTTGCGCAAAGAAAGCCGAACCTTCGGTTAACGTTACGTTCCCTAACAGATTCTCCTGTAACATTTGCAAGGGTCCACGAACTTTATGGCCAAAGACTAACTCAAAAGGAGAACAACCCAGTGAACTTTGCAACCCCTCCCTAGCAGCAAACAAAACATACGGCAAGTTCTCGTCCCAGAAGGTATGGGAACTCTCGCACGATGTCTTCAACATCTGCTTCAGAGTTAGATGGAACCGTTCAATGACCCCCTGACTCTGTGGATGGTATGGGCTGGAAACCTTATGAGTTATTCCATGGTCCTTACAAAATTGTTCAAAAATATCAGACTTAAAGTTAGTACCATTGTCAGTCTGCACAACCCGAGGCAGTCCAAAAGTGGAAAAAAATTGCAACATACGAGCAACAACAGTCTTTGCTCGGATGTTCCTTACAGCAAAAGCCTCTGGGTAACGAGTCGTGATACACATCATTGTGATTAGATAAATATTACCAGACTTAGTTCTAGGTAATGGACCAACACAGTCCATTACCACATGAGAAAATGGTTCCTCCGGCACGACAATAGGCTTAAGAGGAGCTTTAGGTGGAGTCTGGTTTGGTTTCCCAACAAGTTGACAAGCAATACATGCATTACAAAATTTTGCCACATCGCTTTTCAGCTTGGGCCAGAAAAAATACATGCAGATTTTGTGATATGTAATATTAATGCCTTGATGTCCCCCCATAGGATCATCATGGGCAGCTGACAAAACTCTCTCTCTATAGCAGGTTGGCAACATAACCTGGTGGACTACCTCCCACTCATTTGACAAGGGAGCACTCTGAGGTCTCCATTTTCTCATCAAAATCCGATCATTGTAGTAGTACCCAGTTGCTGCGTCTACAATTTCCTCCACGGAGACGGCTGTCTCGTGACAATCTGCAAGACTGGGGTCAGCTTTCTGTAACTCACTCAAGGAGGCATCCAGGCCTTGATCAGATGCCATTGGCCGAGGCTCAACAGTGTTCTCCTCCACCTCCCCACTACTCTCGGCAGTCGGCGGTGGCAGGCTCTCCACAATGTCCTCGGCCCCGTCATCGAGTCGGGCCATGAATGTGTCCGCAAGGTCCACTAGGCTTTCACCACTCGGAAGGTCCCTCGTGTCCTTGGGATTTACCACCTTGGCAAGCACAGGGCTGCCCTTACATTTAAGTCCCATAGACCTAGTCACCACGCACGCAGGGTACACAACATTATCCTCTGCGGTGGGTGAATCCAGGCAAACCTTTGGGGTAGGCAACATAACAGGCAGTCTGGAGTCCCCTACCTTATCCCCGGCTAAATCATTACCCAATATTACATCAACATTAGGGAAAGGTAGGTACGAAGTGACTCCGACTGTACAAATACCCTTGTGAAAATCAGATTCCAGGGTAACCTTACGGAGGGGTACTGCTCGAGTATCACTAGTGACACCCTCGACCAGTACCACCTCTCCAGTGTCGAGAGTATTGGCACCTTGCAAAGCACTCTCTAAAATTAAAGTCTGGATGGCACCGGTGTCTCGGAAGATCACCACGTCCCTCCAGGAAGAACCCTCAGACAAAAGTAGTCTCCCTTTCGATAAGAATGGGGTAAGCAGGTCCAACCACTGTGGGTTGGAGGTCTTACTCCCTAACCCTTCAGAAGGCCTCAAGCCCTGTGTCACAACGAGAGCATTGGGTCTTTTTTTCCGGGTACAGTTGCCAACAACGGCTAATATTGTGGGTTGAACTTTTACAGTGACCACAGAAACGTCGGGGAGAAGAGACATTACTAACCGAATTACCCTTCGGTTCACTCTTTAGTGTCGTGGGGCTAGACAATTTAACAGGGTTAGTTATGTCTGAAACAGAAGGTGCATTAGGTAAAGGTTTAGAATGAGCTGGTCTGGACTGGCTGTGGGTATAAGTTTTGTTACTCTGTGGGGTAAAATTATTTTTATTGGGCCTTTTGCCCGCCAACTGGTAGTTTTCTCCCATCTTGGCCAAATCCCCTATTTTAGAATTTAACTCTACCCTTCCTCTCAAGAACTGCGCAACGTATTCTGGCATACTATCTATAAAGTGTTCGACTAAGACTAAATTCCTGAGTGCCTCGTATGTTTCGGCTTTAGCCGAGCGAATCCATTTATCAAACAATCTACTTTGCTCATTAGCAAATTCAGTGAACGGTTGGTTGTGAGTAGGCCTAAGGTTGCGATAAGTTTGGCGGTGAGCTTCAGGAGTAATTTCATACGCCCTCAAAATTCTTTCCCTGACTTCATCATATACAAAACACTCGTCGTCAGGCATATTAATAAAAATATCTTGTGCTTTACCCCTAAGCCGCCCCTGCAAGATTTTCACCCACTCTTCCCTTGGCCAGTTCATGGACATGGCTAGTCTCTGAAAATGGTTGAAAAATCTTTCAGGGTCTGACTCTGAAAATTCAGGCAAGTTGTGTTTTTTATCAGAATGTCTGGAGTTCGAGTCCCCAGTAGGTGGTGGTACTATTCTTGCCGCCTCATTTTTGAGCCTTTGCTCTTCCACTTTAGCCTTTTGTTCTGCTACTCTGGCCTCTTGCTCTGCCAGTCTTAACTTGGCTAGTGCTAATTCTAATTCTATATTTCCACTAGCTACACTTTCCCCTGAATTGGGCTCGCATAAAATTGTATCACTTGGCACTAGTTCTTGGTCTATACAATGCCGTAAAATTTCATTCACCAAAGTCCACTTTCTATCTGCGTCATTTAATTCTAGGCCAAATTCCTTGCCTAACAATACTAAATTTGCTTTGGTGAGCTTCTTTATCTCTATCACTGAAGGGTTCATTGCCAGTCTCTGCATTTCAGATGACATCACTAAAATTTTAGCTCCTAGCCACAGAAAAAATAAAAAAAATAAAAATTGGAAAAAAGAAAAATTTGCACGGCCCCTAACACAAGGCCACACTAACCTTAATCGTGAAGGGATCCAGCTGGGTGTCCAGTCAGTGCAAAGAATGTCCTACGCCAGATGAGCTGGACCCTAGGCTAGCCCACAACCGTTCTGCGGAAACAAGAATTTTTAGTTTTGGCACTCAAAAATCTAATTTTTTACAATAATAAAGTTCTCCCGGACAGCCCAACCACTTGTTATAAAAGATGGTGGGCTTGCTATGGGGGAACTGGTACTATTAAGGGGTAAGGGTAAGTAAAATACAGAGGTATCAAATATGGGAGAACTAAAAGGCCCGGCCCCCAAAATAAAATATTCACAGTAATAAATACTTGCTACTAAACCCTGTTAGGCTAGAGTTAGATCATTGTACTCCCACACAGGAAAAAGGGATACTCTGTTCAAACTTACTTATTTATTAACCCCTTAACAACCCCCCCATACACAATCACACCAATAACAATATAATACTAACTTTACCACACATTCTTACGTTAAAAGCCTTGGTCCACATAGACAGGATACAAGGTTTTACACTGAAAACAAGCTAGGGTAAAGCTCTACTATAAAACACTTGAAGTTAGAGTCAGCTTAGGGTAGGGGGACCACGTGGTTCCACTGAGACCCCCTTTGGAATAACTAGTACAATAACACTTAAAAACACTTACTACACCCCAGGTATACTACTCTACACATAGAATGATGGGTATGCCAGAATATAACCAAAATGAGTTATGGAGTACTTAACCAAAATAAGACAGAAATAAAGAACCAAGAGGAAGGAGGAGCACGTCCTATCACCACAGCCAGCCAGCAGAGAAGGACGAGGGAGTCTCTCGTCTCCTCCTCAGATGGCTATGCTGCCGGCAGAGTGTTCAACTAATCATACCGGCGCCCGATACCTAGATTACTCAAGTTTACTTTACAAATGATTAGACAGTATTAGTAAACATAGTTGGTACCTATTTTATTATTTAATAATCAACCCCAAGATCAATCTTTAATACTCTTTGAGAAACCCGAATAGTTTTACGTCTGGCAGGGAAGATTACAAACAACTTCAGCTCTCGATGCGTCCCATGCCATATTGTAGTTTAATAAGCTCAATTTTGACCTCTGGTTTCCATCTAAAGAAACCAGGGTCGTAACATCGATGCTTGAGCCATATTTTGGAGCCAAATTCTGTCTCTCTGCACGTATTCGCAGTTTGAAATTACGAATTTTATACCGAAAATATACAAATTACTGAGCGCGGCGATGGGTCAAATTTTGCCCAAACCCACCCAGCAGTTTTCCAAATATTCCAAACATTCCAAATTCGAAGCTTGAGCCATATTTGAGAGCCAAATTCTGGCTCTCTGCACATATTTGCAGTTTGAAATTACGACTTTTTATACCGAAAATATGCCAATTACTGAGAGCGGCGATGGGTCACATTTTGCTCAAACTCCCACTGTAGTTTTCAAAATATCAAAAACATTACAAATTCGAAGATTGAGCCATATTTTGGAGCCAAATTCTGGCTCTCAGCACGTATTCGCAGTTTGGCTCCCAAATATGGCTCAAGCTTCGAATTTGGAATGTTTGGAATATTTTGAAAACTGCTGGGTGGGTTGGGCAAAATGTGACCATCGCCGCGCTCAGTAATTTGTATATTTTCGGTAAAAATTCGTAATTTCAAACTGCGAATTCGTGCAGAGAGCCAGAATTTGGCTCTAAAATATGGCTCAAGCGTCGAATTTGGGATGTTTTGGATATTTTGAAAATTGCAGGGAGGGTTTGGGCTAAATGTGATCCATCGCCGTTTTCAATAATTGGCATATTTTCGGTATAAAAATTCGTAATTTCAAACTGCGAATACGTGCAAAGAGCCAGAATTTGGCTCCAAAATATGGCTCAAGGGTCGAATTGGGATGTTTCGGATATTTGAAAACTTCAGGGAGGGTGGGCAAAACGTGACCCATCGCCGCTCTCAGTAATTGGCACATTTTCGGTATAAAATTCGTAATTTCAAACTGCGAATACGTGCAGAGAGCCAGAATTTGGCTTCTAAATATGGTTCAAGGTTCGAATTTTGTATGTTTGTGATATATTTTAAAACTGCAGGTGAGTTTGGGCAAAATGTGACCAATCGCAAATCAATAATTGGCATATTTTCGGTGTAAAAAATTCGTAATTTCAAACTGCGAATACGTGCAGAGAGCCAGAATTTGGCTAAAAAATATGGCTCAATCTTCGAATTTGGGATGTTTGGGATATTTTGAAAACTGCAGTGGGGGTTTGAGCAAAATGTGACCCATCGCCGTTCTCAGCAATTGGCATATTTTCGGTATAAAAATTCGTAATTTCAACTGCGAATACGTGCAGAGAGCGAGAATTTGGCTCCAAAATATGGCTCAAGCGTCGAATTTGGGATGTTTAGATATTTTAAAACTGCTGGGGGGTTGGACAAAATGTGATCCATCGCCGCGCTCAGTAATTTGTATATTTCGGTATAAAATTCGTAATTTCAAACTGCGAATATGTGCAGAGAGCCAGAATTTGTCTCCAAAATATGGCTCAAGGGTTAGAATTTGGGAAGTTTGGGATATTTTGAAAAGTGCAAGGGGGTTTGGGCAAAATGTGACCCATCCCCGCTCTCAGTAATTGCATATTTTCGGTATAAAAAGTCGTAAATTCAAACTGTGAATAGTGCAGAGAGCCAGAATTTGGCTCCAAAATATGGCTCAAGGGTCAAATTTGGATGTTTGTGTTATTTTTCAAACTGCAGCGGAGTTTGAGCAAAATGTGACCCATCGGCGCTTTCAGTAATTGGCTTACTTTCGGTATAAAAATTCGTAATTTCAAACTGCGAATACGTGCAGAGAGCCAGAATTTCGCTCCAAAATATGGCTTAAGTGTCGAATTTGGGATGTTTGGGATATTTTCAAACTGCAGGAAGGGTTTTGGCAAAATGCGATCCCTCGCTGCTTTCAGTAATTTGCATACTTTCGGTATAAAAAGTCGTAATTTCAAACTGCGAATACGTGCAGAGAGCCAGAATTTGGCAAAAAAATATTGGCTCAATCTTCGAATTTGGGATGTTTGGGATATTTTGAAAACTGCAGTGGGAGTTTGGGCAAAATGTGACCAATCGCTGCTATCAGTTATTGGCATATTTTCGGTATAAAAAGTCGTAATTTCAAACTGCGAATACGTGCAGAGAGCCAGAATTTGGCTCCAAAATATGGCTCAAGCGTCGAATTTGGGATGTTTCGGATATTTAGAAACTGCAGGGATGGTTTGGGCTAAATGTGATGCATCGCCGCTTTCAGTAATTTGTATATTTTCGGTATAAAAATTCGTAATTTCAAACTACGAATACGCGCAGAGAGTCAGAATTTGGCTCAAAAATATGGCTCAAGGGTCGAATTTGGGAACTTTGTGATTTTTTAAAACTGCAGGGGGGGGGGGGGGGCAAAATGTGAACCATCGCTGCTCTCAGTAATTGGCATATTATCGGTATAAAAATTCGTAATTTCAAACTGCGAATACGTGCAAAAAGCCAGAAATTGTCTCAAAATATGGCTCAAGGGTCGAATTTGGGATGTTTGAGATATAACTTAAAACTGCAGAGGGGGTTTGGGCAAAATGTAACCCATCGCTGCTCTCAGTAATTGGCATATTTACGGTGTAAAAAGTCGTAATTTCAAACTGCGAATAAGTGCAGAGAGCCAGAATTTGGCTCCAAAATATAGCTCAATCGTCGAATTTAGAATGTTTGGGATATTTTGATGTATACGCTGATGTATACGCGTAGTTAATTGCAAATTCACATTAAATACATTATTTTCAATCAACCATTCGTACCTCGTTACAATAACGAGTAAGATATTGATTAGGAGAGAAACCTTGTTTTTATTGCATATTTCGACGTTTCAGCTGCATTAGAGCTGTTTTAGCTCTAATCATATATGTTGCCGTTGCCTCCTCCGCATCAGCTCTAATGCGGCTGAAACATCGAAATATGCAATAAAAACAGGGTTTCTCTCGTTATCAATATCTTAGTCGCTGTTGTAACGAGGTACGAATGGTTGATTGCAAATAATGTATTTAATGTGAATTTGCAATTAATTACGCGTATACATCAGATTTGTCGCATATGTAATGAATTAATGACAACAAACTGTCAATCCTTAAAAACGTGGGAAAAACGACGAGATAGATTTGTCGCATATGTAATGAATTAATAACAATAAACTGGCAATCCTTAAAAACGTGGGAAATACGACGAGATAGTCCATTATTCGTTTAAATCACACAAATCTATGTGTTTTCTTTAGAATTAACTAAAATGTTCCAGATTTATCGTGTATATTACAGAAAGAAGATTATGTATGTTACAGAAAGCTGCAAAAACAGCTCTAATGCGGCTGAAACGTCGAAATATGCAATAAAATCAGCGTTTCTCTCCTTGGATACGGATTGTCAGTTTATTGTTATTAATTCATTACATATGCGACAAATCTGATGTATACGCGTAATTAATTGCAAATTCACATTAAATACATTATTTAAATCAACCATTCGTACCTCGTTACAATAGCGAGTAAGATATTGATTAGGAGAGAAACCCTTTTTTTATTGCATATTTCGACGTTTCAGCCGCATTAGAGCTGAGGCGGAGTCTGATTAGAGGTAAAACAGCTCTAATGCGGCTTAATTCTAATGAAAACACATTGATTTTTATCATTTGTATTGGGAACAACATTTTCATGTCTTTTTTAGGATCTAATTAATACGAAAACTAGCTTTATGATTTGAAGATAAAATCCTTAAATTTGGTAATATAGTGACTTTTTTCAAGTTTTCATGTAGTGTGATTTTACGTAAAAATATTCGATTTTACCAATATTTCGATACTACTTCATGTTTTCTCACGATATGTGATTTGGCCTTCAAATCTCAAAATTTCGCATTATTTTGCACTTTTAAGCAAGTTTTCTTGCATTTTGTTTTGTACTAAAAATCATCGAATTTAGTAATATTTTGACGTTTATCATCACATTTTCTTTTTGTGATTTAAAAAAAATATCACCGAATTACGCAATATTTTGCCGTTTTTCCACGTTTTTCTGAATTTTCAGTTTATTGTCATTAATTCATTAAATATACGATAAAAATGATGCAAACACATTATTGATTAGAAATTAACCTTAAATATTTAATTTTTAATCAACTATTTGTTTCTCGTTAAAACACTGAGTAAGATATTGAAAAGGGGAGAAGTTCTGTTTTTATTGCATATATCGACGTTTCAGCAGGATTAGAGCGGTTTTACGTGAACATCTTCCATCGCTAATATAAACTGAAAATCAGTAATATTTTAGTAAATTCTAATGAAAACACATTGTTTTTTATCATTTGTATTGGAAACAATATTTTCATGTCTTTTCTAGGATCTAATAATTACGAAAACTCGCTTTATGATTTGAATCTAAAATCCTAAAATTTGGTAACATAGTGACTTTTTTCACGTTTTCATGTATTGTGATTTTAAGTAAAAATATTCGATTTTCCAATATTTCGATACTACTTTATGTTTTCTAACGATACGTGATTTGGCCTTCAAATCTCAAAATTTCGCATTGTATTGCACTTTTAAGCAAGTTTTCTTGCATTCTGTTTTGTACCATAAATCATCGAATTTTGCAATATTTTGATGTTTATCATCCCCTTTTTCTTTACGTGATTTAAACAAAATATTATCGAATTAGGCAATATTTGCCGTTTTTCAACGTTTTTCTGAATTTTCAGTTTATTATTAATTCATTAAACATACGATAAAAATGACGCAAACACATAAATGATTAGAAATTAACCTTAAATACTTCATTTTCAATCAACTATTTGTTTCTCGTTAAAACACTGAGTAAGATATGGAAAAAGGGAGAAGTTCTGTTTTTATTGCATATATCGACGTTTCAGCCTGATTAGAGCGGTTTTAAGTGTACATCTTCCATTGGTAATATAAACGCAAAATCAGGAACATTTTAGTTATTTCTAATGAAAACACAATGATTTTTATCATTTGTATTGGAAACAGCATTTTCGTATGTCTTTTCTAGGATCTAATTAATACGAAAACTCGCTCTATGATTTGAAGTTAAAATCTCAAATTTGTAATATAGTGACATATTTCACGTTTTCATGTGGTGTGATTTTACGTAAAAATATCGATTTTACCAATATTTCGATACTACTTCATGTTTTCTACGATATGTGATTTGGCCTTCAAATCTCAAAATTTCCCATTATGTTGCACTTTTAGGCAAGTTTTCTTGCATTCTGTTTTGTACCATAACATCGAATTTTGCAATATTTTGACGTTTATCATCCCCTTTTTCTTTATGTGATTTAAATAAAATATCATCAATTAGGCAAAATTTTGCCGTTTTTCAACGTTTTTCTGAATTTTCAGTTTATGTTATTAATTCATTACACATACGATAAAAATGATGCAAACACATAATTGATTAGAAATTAACCTTAATACCTCATTTTCAATCAACTATTTGTTTCACGTTAAAACACAGAGAAAGATATTGAAAAGGGGAGAAATTCTGTTTTTATTGCATATATCGACGTTTCAGCCGGATTAGAGCGGTTTTACGTGAACATTCTTCCATCGGTAACATACACGGAAAATCTGCACCATTTTAGTTAATTCAATTCTAATGAAAACACATTGATTTGTGTGATTTGAACGAATAATGGACTATCTCGTCGTATTTCCCACGTTTTTAAGGATTGCCAGTTTATTGTTTTTAATTCATTACATATGCGCAAACCAACTCGTCGTTTTTCCCACGTTTTTAAGGATGCAGTTTATTGTTATTAAGTCATTACATATGCGACAATCTGATGTATACGCGTAATTAATTGCAAACTCTCATTAAATACATAATTTTCAATCAACCATACCTCGTACCTCGTTACAATAGCGACTAAGATATTGATTAGGAGAGAAACCTTGCTTTTATTGCATATTTCGAGGTTTCAGCCGCATTAGAGCTGATGCGGAG
>WNGS01108348.1:0-10431 GCA_020271785.1 Procambarus virginalis | reverse complement strand
AAAAAAATCCTAGTCACGCATGCCCTTTTATTAGCCTTCCACATCACACACATTTGGTTTTTGCACTTTATACTGTTTGAAAACCCTTGGATTTTCAGAATAATACACTAGCAATGGTTTAATTTCAAATCGCCACTCGCATGGAACACAGCACAAGCGTAAACCTATTTTCATAGGCTTGTGCCCGGGCAAGGATTTTTCCTCCTTGGTAATGTATGTCCTCTTAGGCAATCTTTTCCAGAACAGTCCTGTTTCATCACAATTAAAATTGTTGCAGTAGGTATCCCTCAGACTCTGCGAACTTTAAATCTTCAATATATCGTTCAGCTGCCGGTTTGTCGGAGCTGGCTGACCTCCCCATGCCTCGGAACACTATGGATACCACTTCTTTTTCTAAATTTTTCAAACCATCCCCTGCTTGCCTTAAAGTCTATCGTATCTGCACTCGTTCCAGGGGTTTTCTTTACAAGGTCGTTCGTGCAATACCCTGGCTTTCTCACAAATGATGGCCTCCGAAACACTATCGCCCACTAACTCCTTATTGTGTATCCAATTATACAGTAACGACTTTTCCACCTCTTCAAGTATTTGTGGTCTTTGTTTCGTGATTGTTCTTACTCCTTTTGCCTCTTTAGCACTCATAATGTCCTTTTTCTTGCTATAAGTATAGTGCATATCATTGACGTGGCTTTGTTGTACTGCCTACAAAGTTCAACAACGCGTGTACCTATTTTCAAGCTTCTGAATGATCTCTTATTTTTCCTCTATTGTCATCCTCACCTGCTTTCTTGCCTTGATCCTTACCACTGGCTTTCTTGGGACCCATGGTGAGATAATAATACAACTTTTATGGTCAAATGACCAAAAATCCAACAAAACACTGAAATTCCTGGTGAAGAATTGACGCAGGATAATCATTGGGCATGAGGCACTGGTAAACTGAGGGGCGAGGGGCGACGATCACCGTACCACCACGCGCTAGGTCGGCCTGTACGCGTATCAACACACTCGCCTTCCGAGTTAACCCTGGCCTTCCAAGGCACATTTTTCGAGCAAATCCTGCTTGTATTCCGAAAAACTCATATACAGGGACACTCGTGTTCCGATGTACCACTGTACAGTATGTTATATTATATTATATTATATATATAAGTTCAACATATATAATTATATTATATTATATTATATATATATAATATTATACACAGTGACAGTTTCAGACCACGAAGGAGGAATTGAAACAGGAATTTCCTTAGTAAATTCGCATTTAATAATTCCTCTTCAGAAGGGTGAAGAAGACCCTCTGAAGATGTATTATTAAAATATGAAAGTCCTTATGGAAATTCCTGTTTCAATTCTTCCTTCGTTGTCTGACACTGTCATATTTTTCATCACGTGTTAATTTTCGTGATTTACACACACACACACACACACACACACACACACATTTATATATATATATTATATATATTATATATATATATATATATATATATATATATATATATATATATATATATATATATATATATATACTGTATATATATTTTATTAGCTTGTTCTCATGTTTGTGATATGCATTGATACATTTTGATGATGGCTACTGAATAATTTGAACATGCTGTACAGAGTTTAACAGGGGAATTAGGCTAGTTTACCTTCATCGAAAAAGAAAAAGGGAAGTTTCCCTTTCTCTGGGAAATTGTTTCTTTCTCTGCAGCACCCTCTTACCAGCTTGCAGCATTCTCTTGCTCTCCACATTGTTGTTTCATTGAATGCAGTTTTCCTATTTTTTTCATTTACCATCTTACTTGTGCCTTTCTCTTTTATCTTTCATATGCTCAAGTATGCTCTTTCTCTTTTTATATTTCTATTTTCATGCTTGTATGTGCTTGTTGAGGAACCATCATCCTTTGGGTCTGTTCTTGTGTTTTAGAGGAAGCAAGCAATGACTGCTTCATTTAGTCAAACAAGTGAATGTATAGGATTGAACTGGCAATATTTGAAGCATTACTGCATAGTGTATAATACAGGAATACGCGGAGATATTCAGTGTCTTAAATTCTTGTTTACAATTCTAATTTGATCCACCTAGTGAAGGGCAGATGTTAAAGGGAGCACGATTTCATTGATTAGGATAGTTAGAAAACATATTTAAACTGGAAGAATAAACCTTCATTATTACCACACAAGTATCAGTACATAGTGTTGTAATGAATGGGTGTTGTGTTGGTCACTGTTAGCTATTGCAAGAAGTAATACTTGTTTTGTTATATAAATCGTTGTTAATACTCAGCCTTTTGTATTATAGACGTAACTGGATGTGTTAGTTTAGTCATACAAGAGTATTGCAGTGTTTCCAAAATTATGATATGAGTTGGTGTTTCTCTGCTAATTTGTCATACTCGTGCTTTTGTGCCTGATAATGATCTTGTATGGATTGTAATTGCATATTTCATTAATTTTATTTAATTTCTTTTTAATCAAGAGTTAGTTAAATTATCACATTTCGTGTTACGTACCTTGCCAACATTTTATACATATTCAAGATAAACTTCTTTTTTTATTAAGTCAATTTGTTTTCAAATTGGATAGTTTCTTTTCAATATATTACAATAACAAATTTAGTAATATTATATTCACATGAATAGTAGATTGCCTTTATTGTGTTTTCTATTTCATTTTAATGATATAAACTAAAATGGGGGATAAACACTGGGGCTATTATCAGAGTAGAAAAGATCCTTGAGCATAGACAATACTGATGGTGCTTGACAAACAGCCGCATGCATAAACTTAAATTTATAGGCTCTTCCATTTAGTGCTGTATATTGACCCCTTGTCTAGTTCATTACAGTTACATTGGCCACATTATAAAGAAAGCATATATTTCCTATTAATACTGAATAATACAGTAATATAGTGTATCATATGAACTTGTTAAAATATGTAATATCACAACTTTTTAATAAGACTTTTGTATTTAAATCAGTATAATATATGGGGTTAGGGTTCCCAGTCACTGATATTAAAGAATCTTGATAATTATAGACTGAGATAGTGGGCATTTTTCCCATTGTAAAGAATTACTCCTGTTTGATCTGTGATGTGTAGTCTTGGATGCAGTTGTAAATATTATTTATCCTGAATTTAGAAAGCAAAAAAAGTTTGAATAATTCTTATTATGGGTACCACACTGGAGCCATGATGTGCCAAATTACTCTTAAAGGACTAATAAACAGCAGGATAATGAATGTACTGTATATGATTCTATACTGTACTGTTCAAGCATAAGTTTTCCTAATGGTTTGTATGGTCTTGAAATCTAAAAATCAATTTTACAAGGATTATTAACTTTCTTTTAACCGAGGAATTTTCTTTACATAATTTAGTACATAAGATACTATAATATTTCAAAGTTACTTACCCTCTTCTATCTAGTTGTCAATGAAGGCTTGAAATTTAAATTACAGTATCATCATATTGGATTATTATAAACTTTTTAATCAAGATGCATTTCTCAAGTGTCAGGTTTTCTTTTTAAGGAAAAACAACATTGATTACTCTTGTAAATAATGAATCCTTCTACAAATCTTGTCACACAGTGTTTGCCTCATAATTTCATAACCTTATTCATTTACATACTGTTCAGCCATTTTTATTTTGTGCTGTACATGAATGATTTTCTAAAAATAAAATTGGCTGATGCTAATAGTGGATTCGTCAGTGATAGTAACCCATTTTCTTATTCACAATCTGTAGTACAGTAATTAAAGCAGCATCTACTCTGGAGCAAGTGGCTGGTGCTAATATGAATTGGTTTCATCCCAGTTAAATAATATATTTCCTAGGTAATTTTATACAGTGACAGGTGTTACAGAAACTTAAAACAAGTCTTGAAGTTGAAAATTTTTGTGGTTCTCTTCCATAAAGATTTAATTATTAGGAGAGCGTAATGAGACGTGTGTACAGTACTCCATTAAATCTCTTTTTGTAACATAGTATCAAGTTCTGATGCCTACTCCTGATCTTCATAAAATTGCATAATATTGTTGTTTCTTAGAGGATATGATTGTTTTATTACATATTATAAGAACATTCTATTTAATTTTTTCAATTTAATTTCTCATTAAACGAATCTCTTTAATCGTTCATGATTACTTGTATAGTATTTATTTCATCATTTTGTTGAATGCTACCCTCTCAAAAATCAGTCTTGCTTTTGTTAACTCTAATATACCATAATGCCTTAATTATTCAATTGGGTCAACTGAGAGTACAAGTGGTCCATCTTTCAGCAAATATTGCTGGATAACGCTCCATTGTTGGAGCGCTGTACAATGTTCCATATTATACAACGCTCCTTTGATTTCCTCTTTGAAAGTCTGCTGAATTCCTTATGAGTGATGAGTTTTAACTTATCAGCAGTGTGCCACAGACAGCCAGTAGCACTTATAACCATATGTTCTAACTCGTCAAATGTTATAGACAAGTCTAAATGGTTTAATGTATAGTAACATCTCAGCTTCTTAAGGACGCTCTGTATTGATGAAATACATTGTATTTCATTCAGCAAAATGTCCCATTGCAGTGTAATATCTTCATTACAACTTGCTGAACCTTAACAGTATTAACTAGTAAACTTTATCACAACTCATACTATCACAAGTTCCTCCACTATTACTAATATTGATATTTGATTCCATATACTAGACAGAGCTCTCTTGAGATCGATATCACTGTACTATATCCTTAGTACTAGATATCACTGGATTAAATGTCCTGGAGATAGATATCACTGGACTAAGTGTCCTGTAGATAGATATCACTGGACTAAGTGTCCTGTAGATAGATATCACTGGACTAAGTGTCCTGTAGATAGATATCACTGGACTAAGTGTCCTGTAGATAGATATCACTGGACTAAGTGTCCTGGAGATAGATATCACTGGACTAAGTGTCCTGTAGATAGATATCACTGGACTAAGTGTCCTGTAGATAGATATCACTGGACTAAGTGTCCTGTAGATAGATATCACTGGACTAAGTGTCCTGGAGATAGATATCACTGGACTAAGTGTCCTGGAGATAGATATCACTGGACTAAGTGTCCTGGAGATAGATATCACTGGACAAAGGTTTTTGGAGTGAGACATGTCAACCATACAGACTGGAAATCTTTTTATATCTTGGTTTAGCTTGGTATTGGGCTTTAAGCCCCTCAGCATCAGGAGGATTATTTAGACAAGCTTACTAACCAACCAGTAAGTACACTTTAGTCGTGAACATAGTCCAGGACTAAAGGAAACCATTCACATATTTACATAAAGAAGTTGAGTACACCTTTCTGTGTGTATATATATATATATATATATATATATATATATATATATATATATATATATATATATATATATATATATATATATATAAATATATATATATATATAAATATATATATATAATATATATATATATATATATATTTTTTTTTTGCTGTATATATATCTTCCATGAAATTTGATATTTTAAGTAGAACTTCTTGTCATATAACTTCAAGTGTCATAATAATAAGGTTATTATATACATATGCAATGTCAAAATACTATTTTGGCAAAATGTTTTGACATAATACTGTTATCTAATTTATTAATGATATAATTTGACTCTCCATTCAACTTTGTGTGTGTCACATACATTACATGATAGGAATGATATTAGGAATTTATATGAAGATCTAGTTGCCTCCATTCTTATGCCAACTACAAGAGGTATCAGAATTGATACTGAAATATCACCATTAAAATTTCCATGCTGAAAGCTGGTACAATAGTTTGCTTTTATTGATAATTTCATTATGAATAATGGATAGAAGAGATTACGGTCAACAGTTAGTATTATAGAATTGTAAGTATGTCTGTGTACCTTCCTGTGATTGAATTAAAAACATTTCAATGTTAACTTATGTAATTGAGGTATGACTGACTGATATTGAACTTAAAATGGTCGACTGAAAAAGGCTTGAGGAGAATTTTGGTAAACTAATTATATGAACTTAGTATTGGTATTAAGTCTATTACTTCAGTAGATTAAATTATGATAAAAAATTTTGTTTATACCATGTCTTGATAAGATGTAATCATATCTGTCATTACTTTTATTAAGCTGCTTGAGAGTGCAAGTACTGTAAATTTATAAAACATGGAGAAGGGCTGTGACAATTTTTATGAATAATACTGTATTTGCATATGTCATGTTGTAATATAAGAAACCAAAACAATGTATGCTCTACGATCTGATTTTTCACACGGTGTAGTTAACTGTTCATCTCAACCTCCATTCCAATGTCTCACATTTCCACTAATTCTATTGCTCTTTTCTTCTCTCTCTTTCTCTCTTCCACCTCTCCCCCCCCCCCCCCCCACTTTCCTAGTCATAGGCCTGGTTCACTAATAAAGCACTCAAATTTTTTTTTACAAATGGGTCAATTATCTTTGGAACAATTATCATCTTTAATTTCATATCACCCAATTTTAATTATCAAATATGTTAAGATTCTGTTATTAGTTACAGAATTTATGTCAAAATTAATAGACAGCCTGCATTTGTTTGAACTAAAAAACAGCTTATTGATAGTCTTCCATGTAAACATTAATTTTTTACTAAAAAAAAAAAATTGTAGTAGATATTAATTGTATGATATAAAATGTGACGGATTGTCTAAAGTGTAAATGTGGGCCATTAAGGAAGGAGGAACTTATCTTCAAAGGATAAAGTCACACATGGACTCCAACAAGGATCAATACTGGCTTCAAAAATATTTATAATCGATATAGATTACCTACAAAATGGGTGACTAATTATATGAATATATATAGATCATTAAAAAATAATGCTGAATAGAAACTCAAATTTCATAAAATCTGTCAGTTAGAATTAAGCAAATGGAGCAACTAATGAATGATTGAATTCAATGTAGATAACTGACAAAGTGAAAATAATGAAGAGGGAGAAACTTGACAATAACTTTTAAAAGCATGGATGAATAAGTGATGTAAAAATCATTCATAACTCAAGAGTCAGTTGTGATATGGTGTCCTCATCTTAAGATACATATTGCCCAAATTAATAAAGCCCAAAGATATTCAGAAAAACATATTTCAGAAATATTAAAGTTTCTGGGAGGGCTCCTGTAATTACCTAAGCAATTACACAAGTGTAGTCACAGGATGAGAACTATGCTCGTGGTATCCCGTCTTCCCAGCACTCTTTGTCATATAACGCTTTGAAACTACTGATGATTTTGGCCTCCACCACCTTCTCACTTAAGCGTGTTCCAACCATTTATCACTGTTTGCAAAAGAAAACTTTAAAATATTTTTTTGGCATCTTTGTTATCTTAGCTTGGATTTGTGTCCTCTTGGTCTTGATGTTGCTGGTTTCAGGAATTCCTCCTCATCAATTTGGTCGATTCCTGTTATTATTTCATAAGTGGTGATCAAATCACCTCTTTTTCTTCTATTTTCTAGCTTTGGTATATTTAACACCTCTAGCCTCTCTCATAACTCTTGTTTTCATATTCTCAGAGCCATTTTGTAGCATACCTTTGCACCTTTTCCAGTTTTTTTATGTGCATCTTGAGATATGGGCACCATACAATTCCTGCATATTCCAATTTTGGTCTCACATAAGTCATGAACATTTTCTTTAGTATTTCACCATCCATGTAGTTAAAATGTGATAGCTCCTTAGTGCTTGTTACCTGGCAAACTCCCCCAATTCAATTCATGCCATGCTCTTGTATGACATATAAGCCTACCAGAGGTCAAAACCTGGAGCAGATAATAAATCACCCTAATCAAGAAAAGTTTGCCAGAAAGGTGGGTAAATCAAAAGACAACAGCAAGGTAAACAAACCATTGAAAATTGAAAGCCCTATGATTGATAAGCCACTTGGTGAAGCAACTCTCATGTTAGTTCTATCTGCACAACACCAGGGGACTGTGCACCTTCCTCCTTGGTCCACCAATCTTACTATATCAGTCATATGCCTGCCACTTACATTAAACACATTTCTGTTGCACTTCTCTTCCCACCCAATTCCCTTCGGGTTTCTGTTTTCATTCAAGTGTTGGTCACCCTGGATTTTGTTTTGTTCTACCAGGGCCATTTGCTTGTGTATTTGTTTTGTATTTTAGTATTTGCTTCATGTTGAGTATATACATATTGTCACACTTCTCTCATGAACTGTTTGTCCTGAATATGCCTAGCATATACATATGCCTAGTGTATGCATATGCCTAAAGTTATTGTCTCTAGGTGTTCATTAATGTTGTTCTTGCCTGGCCAGAGTTACTTTCTCTAGGGTGAATTAGGGTTTGTCTCTGAAAGGCCGGCTTTCTTTTGGAAGGTGGCTCACCCTTCCAAAGATCTGTTAGAGTTCACAGAGACATTGTATGTGTGTGTAATTACCTAAGTGTAATTACCTAAGTGTAGTTACAGGATGAGAGCTACGCTCGTGGTGTCCCGTCTTCCCAGCACTCTTTGTCATATAACGCTTTGAAACTACTGACGGTCTTGGCCTCCACCACCTTCTCCCCCAACTTGTTCCAACCGTCTACCACTCTGTTTGCGAAAGTGAATTTTCTTATATTTCTTCGGCATCTGTGTTTAGCCAGTTTATATCTATGACCTCTTGTTCTTGAAGTTCCAGGTCTCAGGAAATCTTTCCTGTCGATTTTATCAATTCCTGTTACTATTTTGTATGTAGTGATCATATCACCTCTTTTTCTTCTGTCTTCTAGTTTTGGTGGAGATCTCCAGGTTACCTTCTTTTGCCCTGGTGGCAAAATTAGTTTTTTCTGTGGGGAGCCCCATTGGCTCCCTGATGCTATCTGAACTGATATGTGCTATATAGTTTGGGGTCATCAGTCACAGGAGTTCTTATGTCTACCAGGAACCATGAGCCAGAATCTGGTCTCCTCAGAGAGGCGTAGGAAGCAATGGCCTATGAGAACTTTACATTTAAAGTATGTTAGAATTGAGAATTGCCATCAACCAGGGAAGGACCCAGAAAGGTAGGCGAATTAAAACAGACCACTGTCTGGTTAACCTGTGCAATCTACATCCAAAAAGATCAAAATAACTCCCCTGGAAAGAAGCCAAACTAGCAACCCTTCATACGACTAGCACTTCCACTCGTTATCGCTACCCAATCCCCCTAGGGAAGTGGGAGGGAAAGCCGGCTCACCGAAGCTGGCAGCCCACTACTCTAGTTCTTGAACTGATGTGCTGGTGGTCAGATCAGTCACCTCTTTCCTCAAGTTCCTGCTCTGAATTTTTACCCTATGTGGCTGTTCCAGCTGTGTGTGATGTGGTGGCCAGGTGTGTGAGAGTACAGGAACAGCATGCACCTATGGTGACCTTCCCTAGGTACTCCATGAGTACTGCCCTTGCAAGTCAGGGTTATCTTCCCTGGGGCATTCAGAAATCACTCCTTGTTTGAGGACTTCATCGCTTGATGTTGCCTTCGTCCTTGGGGTATGTCGGGGGTCTAGGGCTTTCCATCTTGCCCCGGGTAGGGGAGTGTTATTGGTTGGGTGGGGTGCGCTGTGGCTGGCGCAGCTAGCTTTGCTTCAAAACAGCGGCCGATGTTTCTCTCTGACTGCCAGTTTGTTTGTTGTGTCTACGGGGATTTTGTTTTCATTTTCTTTTCATTCTCTGGCATACTTGCCTTGTTTAGATAGAGGAGGTCTCCTTTGCATCTTATTAAGTAACCTCGATTGTGTTGGTAGTCCTCCTCTGTTGCCCCCGAAGTTTCATTATTGCTACTAGTGGTCAGTTTGCATGCTACCTGACAGGGTTCTACTGGCTTAGTTGGCCCCAGTGCCTGGGCTTCCCGTAGGGTTAATTCACTCTATGGGCCCTGGAAAGGCCCTGTGAGCTCAGTCGTACAATGGCTACTTCTTCCAAGCCTGCTCTCGCCTCGTGCGGAGTCGAAGGTTGTTCATTGCCCCCCTGCTTCGGAAACGATCATCCGTACTGTCTCCATCACACTGCCTGCTGGGTCAGGGACACCTCTGATCCAGAGTGGCCTTGTTCCCCACGTGTACTTCACTTTCTTCATTCCTTGTCTGTTGATCTCAGGGATCAGGCAGCAGCTGCATTGCATGCTCGATTCTTCTTACTGCAACAAGCTCGGTTGGAGGCCCCGGAGTTGCCCAGCTTGGATTTTAGGGACCAGGAATTGGGGGCGTTGGTCGCTTTGACCTTGGTTCCTTTTGCAACCCCTGCTTCCTTCCCAGGTGGACATGGTTTGCCCTGCTCCTTCCTGCCTTCCGCTCCTGACGTCTGAGGATTTCAGGGTCAGGGTGGTGTTTAGCTCGGGATGAGGCTTGGGTGGCTTCAGGTGCTACCCCTTCCGATTTGGAC
>WNGS01108318.1:0-16236 GCA_020271785.1 Procambarus virginalis | reverse complement strand
CAAAAAAAAATAACTCTGAAGTAATGACTGCAGTGATGGAGGTGGCCATGAAAGCAGCCACCTCACAGGAGCGGCACGCTCCACTAGCCAACTGTTGGAAAGGAACAGATCAGTGGTTGCTGTGGGCATTAAAGAGCAGGAAGGCTCTAACAGGACAGAGTGGAATGACAAGGACAAAGCAGCAGTGAATGAAGTATGAAGGCACTAGACATGGAAGGGGCTGAGCATAGCTTGAGAAGGTTTTCAGGCTAGGTTGGTACAACAAAGAACGAGACGGTGATAAAGATAGTCTTTGCAAACAGAGAGCTAAAGGAGAAGATTCTATCAAGGAAGAGCTCCCTGAAAAACGTGGTAAATTAAAAAATGTATTCCTCCAAAGAGACATGACAAGGGAGGAGAGAGCCGTGGCGGCAGAAGCAAGGAAGAGCGCAGGGCGAGAGGGGAAAACCAGGAGGTCACAGCTACCAACACAACCCCCCCGATGCGAGGGGGGAACCCACAACCAGCTACCCAGTAACACCAGAGGGGGAGAAAACCCCGCCCCCCTCTGGCATAGAAAAAAACCCACCTACCCCTCCCCCCACACCCAATCCCCACCCTTCTGCCCTCCCCTCCCTCCCGCAGAGTCTTCCCTCCCCTCCTTTCCTCCTGTCCTCCTCCCCTTTCACACCCATACCCTCCCTGCCCCTCCCCCTCACTGGATCCCCCGCCCCTCGTCCTAGTATCCTCTGAGACCCTGTTATCCACCTCACAGGTCTTCACACCAATGGAAACAGCTTCCCCCACCAGCAGAAACACTCACCAAGGAGGCGATTTGAGAAGGGACAGAGGAAAGTGAGCCTCAAAGCAATGTACACTAACATAGATGGAATTACAAATAAAGCGAATGAGCTTGGAGAACGGGTACTAGAGGAAAACCCAGACATAATGCCCTCACAGAAACAAAACTGACGAAAAACGATAACAAATGCAGTGTTCCCACAGGACTATTATGTTATGAGGAAAGAGAGGGAAGGAAGAGGTGGTGGTGGTGTAGCTCTACTGGTAAGAAAAGGCTGGGATATTGAGGAGAGGTTGTTCAGGGCTGTGAAGGTTTCAGTGACTACATAGCAGGTACCATAACAAATGGAGGGAAAAAAATATAGAGTCGTAGTCATATATAATCCTCCACCAAAGACAGAAGACCTAGACAGGAATATGATAGAAACAACATGGCCACCATTAACATAATAGAAAGAGCAGCTTCTGTTGCTAGCAGGAATGGATCTGGACTAATAATAATGGGAGACTTCAACCATGGGAAGATAGATTGGGAGAACAGAGACCCGCATGGAGGACCAGAAACATGGAGAGCTAAGCTGCTGGATGTGGCAACAAGAAACTTTCTAAGCCAGCACGTCAATGACCCAACAAGAATGAGAGGAGAAGATGAACCAGCAATGCTTGATTTGATATTTACCCTAAATGAGTGGGATATAAGGAAGTTAAGATGGAAGCGCCCTTGGGAATGAGTGACCATAGTGTATTAAACTTTGAGTACCTGTTAGAGCTAGGAACTATCTCCCCCAAAAAGAACTAGGAATCAAAAGGCTGGCATTCCGAAAGGGGAATTATGTACAGATGAGAAGTTTCCTAAGTGAAATACCTTGGGACACAGACCTCAGAGATAAGTCTGTACAGGGTATGATGGACTATGTTACCCAAAAGTGTCAGGAGGCAGTAAACAGGTTCATCCCGGCCCAAAGGGAAAAATCCGAGAAGCAACAGAAGAATCCATGGTATAATAGGGAATGTATGGAAGCGAAGAAACTGAACAAAAGGGCGTGGAGGAACTTCCGGAATAACAGAACACCAGAAAGCAGAGAGAGATACCAGAGAGCCAGGAATGAGTACGTCAGGGTGAGAAGAGAAGCAGAGAAAAGTTTTGAAAATTATATAGCAAACAAAGCCAAGACCAAACAAAGCTACTCCACAGTCACATCAGAAGGAAAACAACAGTGAAAGAATGAAAAGAACAGGTATACAGAGAATGACAAAGAGGTGTGTGAAGAACTCAACAAGAGGTTCCAGGAGGTCTTCACAATAGAACAAGGTGAGGTCACTGTGCTAGGAGAAAGGGAGGTAAATCAGGCGGCCTTGGAAGAGTTCGAAATTACGAGAGAGGAGGTAAAGAGACACCTGCTGGATCTGGATGTTAGGAAGGCTGTTGGGCCAGACGGGATCTCACCTTGGATACTGAAAGAGTGTGCAGAGGCACTTTGCTTGCCACTCTCCATAGTGTATAGTAATCACTGGAGACGGGAGACCTACCAGAAATATGGAAGACAGCGAATGTGGTCCCAATATACAAAAAGGGCGACAGGCAAGAGGCACTGAACTACAGGCCAGTGTCCTTGACTTGTATACCATGCAAGGTGATGGAGAAGATCGTGAGAAAAAAACTGGTAACACATCTGGAGAGAAGAGACTTCGTGACAAATCGCCAACATGGGTTCAGGGAGGGCAAATCTTGCCTTACAGGCTTGATAGAATTCTACGATCAGGTGACAAAGATTAAGCAAGAAAGAGAGGGCTGGGCGGACTGCATTTTCTTGGACTGTCGGAAAGCCTTTGACACAGTACCGCATAAGAGGCTGGTACATAAGCTGGAGAGACAGGCTGGTGTAGCTGGTAAGGTGCTCCAGTGGATAAGGGAGTACCTAAGCAATAGGAAGCAGAGAGTTACGGTGTGGGGTGAGACCTCCGATTGGCGTGAAGTCACCAGTGGAGTCCCACAGGGCTCTGTACTCGGTCCTATCTTGTTTCTGATATATGTAAATGATCTCCCGGAGGGTATCGATTCATTTCTCTCCATGTTTGCGGACGATGCCAAAATTATGAGAAGGATTAAAACAGAAGAGGACTGTTTGAGGCTTCAAGAAGACCTAGACAAGCTGAAGGAATGGTCGAACAAATGGTTGTTAGAGTTTAACCCAACCAAATGTAATGTAATGAAGATAGGTGTAGGGAGCAGGAGGCCAGATACAAGGTATCATCTGGGAGAGGAAATTCTTCAGGAATCAGAGAAAGAAAAAGACTTGGGGGTTGATATCACGCCAGACCTGTCTCCTGCAGCACATATCAAGAGGATAACATCAGCGGCATATGCCAGGTTGGCCAACATACGAACGGCATTCAGAAACTTGTGTAAAGAATCATTCAGAACTTTGTATACCACATATGTCAGGGCAATCCTGGAGTATGCAGCCCCAGCATGGAGTCCATATCTAGTCAAGGATAAGACTAAACTGGAAAAGGTTCAAAGGTTTGCCACCAGACTAGTGCCCGAGCTGAGAGGTATGAGCTACGAGGAGAGACTACGGGAATTAAACCTCACTTCGCTGGAAGACAGAAGAGTTAGGGGGGACATGATCACCACATTTAAGATTCTGAAGGGAATTGATAGGGTAGATAAAGACAGGCTATTTAACACAAGGGGCACACGCACAAGGGGACACAGGTGGAAACTGAGTGCCCAAATGAGCCACAGAGATATTAGAAAGAACTTTTTTAGTGTCAGAGTGGTTGCCAAATGGAATGCATTAGGAAGTGATGTGGTGGAGGCTGACTCCATACACAGTTTCAAGTGTAGATATGATAGAGCCCAGTAGGCTCAGGAATCTGTACACCAGTTGATTGACAGTTGAGAGGCGGGACCAAAGAGCCAAAGCTCAACCCCCGCAAGCACAATTAGGTGAGTACAATTAGGTGAGTAGAGGGGGGCTGGAGCTACAGGTCCAGCACCAACCCTCTGCCAGTAGAGGGGGGCTGGAGCTACAGGTCCAGCACCAACCCCTGCCAGTAGAGGGGGCTGGAGCTACAGGTCCAGCACCAACCCCTGCCAGTAGAGGGGGGCTGGAGCTACAGGTCCAGCACCAACCCCCTGCCAGTAGAGGGGGGCTGGAGCTACAGGTCCAGCACCAACCCCCTGCCAGTAGAGGGGGGCTGGAGCTACAGGTCCAGCACCAACCCCCTGCCAGTAGAGGGGGGCTGGAGCTACAGGTCCAGCACCAACCCCCTGCCAGTAGAGGGGGCTGGAGCTACAGGTCCAGCACCAACCCCCTGCCAGTAGAGGGGGGCTGGAGCTACAGGTCCAGCACCAACCCCTGCCAGTAGAGGGGGCTGGAGCTACAGGTCCAGCACCAACCCCCTGCCAGTAGAGGGGGGCTGGAGCTACAGGTCCAGCACCAACCCCTGCCAGTAGAGGGGGCTGGAGCTACAGGTCCAGCACCAACCCCCTGCCAGTAGAGGGGGCTGGAGCTACAGGTCCAGCACCAACCCCCTGCCAGTAGAGGGGGGCTGGAGCTACAGGTCCAGCACCAACCCCCTGCCAGTAGAGGGGGCTGGAGCTACAGGTCCAGCACCAACCCCTGCCAGTAGAGGGGGGCTGGAGCTACAGGTCCAGCACCAACCCCCTGCCAGTAGAGGGGGGCTGGAGCTACAGGTCCAGCACCAACCCCCTGCCAGTAGAGGGGGGCTGGAGCTACAGGTCCAGCACCAACCCCCTGCCAGTAGAGGGGGGCTGGAGCTACAGGTCCAGCACCAACCCCCTGCCAGTAGAGGGGGCTGGAGCTACAGGTCCAGCACCAACCCCCTGCCAGTAGAGGGGGCTGGAGCTACAGGTCCAGCACCAACCCCTGCCAGTAGAGGGGGCTGGAGCTACAGGTCCAGCACCAACCCCCTGCCAGTAGAGGGGGGCTGGAGCTACAGGTCCAGCACCAACCCCTGCCAGTAGAGGGGGCTGGAGCTACAGGTCCAGCACCAACCCCCTGCCAGTAGAGGGGGCTGGAGCTACAGGTCCAGCACCAACCCCCTGCCAGTAGAGGGGGGCTGGAGCTACAGGTCCAGCACCAACCCCTGCCAGTAGAGGGGGGCTGGAGCTACAGGTCCAGCACCAACCCCCTGCCAGTAGAGGGGGGCTGGAGCTACAGGTCCAGCACCAACCCCCTGCCAGTAGAGGGGGGCTGGAGCTACAGGTCCAGCACCAACCCCCTGCCAGTAGAGGGGGGCTGGAGCTACAGGTCCAGCACCAACCCCCTGCCAGTAGAGGGGGGCTGGAGCTACAGGTCCAGCACCAACCCCTGCCAGTAGAGGGGGGCTGGAGCTACAGGTCCAGCACCAACCCCCTGCCAGTAGAGGGGGCTGGAGCTACAGGTCCAGCACCAACCCCCTGCCAGTAGAGGGGGGCTGGAGCTACAGGTCCAGCACCAACCCCTGCCAGTAGAGGGGGCTGGAGCTACAGGTCCAGCACCAACCCCCTGCCAGTAGAGGGGGGCTGGAGCTACAGGTCCAGCACCAACCCCCTGCCAGTAGAGGGGGCTGGAGCTACAGGTCCAGCACCAACCCCCTGCCAGTAGAGGGGGCTGGAGCTACAGGTCCAGCACCAACCCCCTGCCAGTAGAGGGGGGCTGGAGCTACAGGTCCAGCACCAACCCCCTGCCAGTAGAGGGGGGCTGGAGCTACAGGTCCAGCACCAACCCCTGCCAGTAGAGGGGGGCTGGAGCTACAGGTCCAGCACCAACCCCCTGCCAGTAGAGGGGGGCTGGAGCTACAGGTCCAGCACCAACCCCTGCCAGTAGAGGGGGGCTGGAGCTACAGGTCCAGCACCAACCCCCTGCCAGTAGAGGGGGGCTGGAGCTACAGGTCCAGCACCAACCCCCTGCCAGTAGAGGGGGCTGGAGCTACAGGTCCAGCACCAACCCCCTGCCAGTAGAGGGGGCTGGAGCTACAGGTCCAGCACCAACCCCCTGCCAGTAGAGGGGGGCTGGAGCTACAGGTCCAGCACCAACCCCCTGCCAGTAGAGGGGGGCTGGAGCTACAGGTCCAGCACCAACCCCCTGCCAGTAGAGGGGGGCTGGAGCTACAGGTCCAGCACCAACCCCCTGCCAGTAGAGGGGGGCTGGAGCTACAGGTCCAGCACCAACCCCTGCCAGTAGAGGGGGGCTGGAGCTACAGGTCCAGCACCAACCCCCTGCCAGTAGAGGGGGGCTGGAGCTACAGGTCCAGCACCAACCCCCTGCCAGTAGAGGGGGCTGGAGCTACAGGTCCAGCACCAACCCCTGCCAGTAGAGGGGGGCTGGAGCTACAGGTCCAGCACCAACCCCTGCCAGTAGAGGGGGGCTGGAGCTACAGGTCCAGCACCAACCCCCTGCCAGTAGAGGGGGGCTGGAGCTACAGGTCCAGCACCAACCCCTGCCAGTAGAGGGGGGCTGGAGCTACAGGTCCAGCACCAACCCCCTGCCAGTAGAGGGGGCTGGAGCTACAGGTCCAGCACCAACCCCCTGCCAGTAGAGGGGGCTGGAGCTACAGGTCCAGCACCAACCCCCTGCCAGTAGAGGGGGGCTGGAGCTACAGGTCCAGCACCAACCCCCTGCCAGTAGAGGGGGGCTGGAGCTACAGGTCCAGCACCAACCCCCTGCCAGTAGAGGGGGCTGGAGCTACAGGTCCAGCACCAACCCCCTGCCAGTAGAGGGGGCTGGAGCTACAGGTCCAGCACCAACCCCTGCCAGTAGAGGGGGCTGGAGCTACAGGTCCAGCACCAACCCCCTGCCAGTAGAGGGGGGCTGGAGCTACAGGTCCAGCACCAACCCCTGCCAGTAGAGGGGGGCTGGAGCTACAGGTCCAGCACCAACCCCCTGCCAGTAGAGGGGGGCTGGAGCTACAGGTCCAGCACCAACCCCTGCCAGTAGAGGGGGGCTGGAGCTACAGGTCCAGCACCAACCCCCTGCCAGTAGAGGGGGGCTGGAGCTACAGGTCCAGCACCAACCCCCTGCCAGTAGAGGGGGGCTGGAGCTACAGGTCCAGCACCAACCCCTGCCAGTAGAGGGGGGCTGGAGCTACAGGTCCAGCACCAACCCCTGCCAGTAGAGGGGGCTGGAGCTACAGGTCCAGCACCAACCCCTGCCAGTAGAGGGGGGCTGGAGCTACAGGTCCAGCACCAACCCCTGCCAGTAGAGGGGGGCTGGAGCTACAGGTCCAGCACCAACCCCCTGCCAGTAGAGGGGGGCTGGAGCTACAGGTCCAGCACCAACCCCTGCCAGTAGAGGGGGGCTGGAGCTACAGGTCCAGCACCAACCCCTGCCAGTAGAGGGGGGCTGGAGCTACAGGTCCAGCACCAACCCCCTGCCAGTAGAGGGGGGCTGGAGCTACAGGTCCAGCACCAACCCCCTGCCAGTAGAGGGGGCTGGAGCTACAGGTCCAGCACCAACCCCCTGCCAGTAGAGGGGGCTGGAGCTACAGGTCCAGCACCAACCCCTGCCAGTAGAGGGGGGCTGGAGCTACAGGTCCAGCACCAACCCCCTGCCAGTAGAGGGGGGCTGGAGCTACAGGTCCAGCACCAACCCCCTGCCAGTAGAGGGGGCTGGAGCTACAGGTCCAGCACCAACCCCCTGCCAGTAGAGGGGGCTGGAGCTACAGGTCCAGCACCAACCCCCTGCCAGTAGAGGGGGGCTGGAGCTACAGGTCCAGCACCAACCCCCTGCCAGTAGAGGGGGGCTGGAGCTACAGGTCCAGCACCAACCCCCTGCCAGTAGAGGGGGCTGGAGCTACAGGTCCAGCACCAACCCCCTGCCAGTAGAGGGGGGCTGGAGCTACAGGTCCAGCACCAACCCCCTGCCAGTAGAGGGGGGCTGGAGCTACAGGTCCAGCACCAACCCCCTGCCAGTAGAGGGGGGCTGGAGCTACAGGTCCAGCACCAACCCCCTGCCAGTAGAGGGGGGCTGGAGCTACAGGTCCAGCACCAACCCCCTGCCAGTAGAGGGGGGCTGGAGCTACAGGTCCAGCACCAACCCCTGCCAGTAGAGGGGGGCTGGAGCTACAGGTCCAGCACCAACCCCTGCCAGTAGAGGGGGGCTGGAGCTACAGGTCCAGCACCAACCCCCTGCCAGTAGAGGGGGGCTGGAGCTACAGGTCCAGCACCAACCCCCTGCCAGTAGAGGGGGCTGGAGCTACAGGTCCAGCACCAACCCCCTGCCAGTAGAGGGGGGCTGGAGCTACAGGTCCAGCACCAACCCCCTGCCAGTAGAGGGGGCTGGAGCTACAGGTCCAGCACCAACCCCTGCCAGTAGAGGGGGGCTGGAGCTACAGGTCCAGCACCAACCCCCTGCCAGTAGAGGGGGCTGGAGCTACAGGTCCAGCACCAACCCCCTGCCAGTAGAGGGGGGCTGGAGCTACAGGTCCAGCACCAACCCCCTGCCAGTAGAGGGGGGCTGGAGCTACAGGTCCAGCACCAACCCCCTGCCAGTAGAGGGGGCTGGAGCTACAGGTCCAGCACCAACCCCCTGCCAGTAGAGGGGGGCTGGAGCTACAGGTCCAGCACCAACCCCCTGCCAGTAGAGGGGGCTGGAGCTACAGGTCCAGCACCAACCCCCTGCCAGTAGAGGGGGCTGGAGCTACAGGTCCAGCACCAACCCCCTGCCAGTAGAGGGGGGCTGGAGCTACAGGTCCAGCACCAACCCCCTGCCAGTAGAGGGGGCTGGAGCTACAGGTCCAGAATAATGGGGCTGACACTGTCCACAGGTTGAGGACCTCCGCAGGATGAGGGAGCCCGTCAAGAGGCTGGTGGAGGCTGGCCGGGTGTTGGCCGTCCAGGAAGACCAAGATGGCCGCCGCTCCGCCAGGATAACTCTACAAGACGGACAGCTGTACCTCCACCCACTCCTGCGTCAGCCCACGCCCGCCCACGCCCACACCCTCCAGGTTACTTTATTACACCCACTTGTCTTACTGACATTACTGAGTTATGATAACTAATATAATAACATTTTGTTATAAAGTTATCAGCATGATTTATTACATTTCCTGCAGGAGAGTGAGGTTGTGGGCGTGCTGGAGCCCTCCTGCACCCTGGCGTTCCTTGACCTCGGGTGGGCGGGGTCAACAAGAGGGCGGGTCACCATCCGGCTGACCCCTGACACTCCGCTGGCCAGACAGTTTGTGTTGTTGTGTACGGGCCAGCGGGGCCACACCTACCGCAACACTAAACTGTTGCAGGTGTGGACAAGGGGAGCCGGGGGAGTGTGGTGGGCGGAGACTACGAGAGTAATGATGGTGAGGGAGGAGCCCCACTGCTGCCTGACCTCCAGGGGCAGTACCGGAGTCAGGCCGGGCAGGAGCTGTGCGGGCCTGGTGGGGGCCGGGGGGTCCCAACAGTGCCCAGTTCGTCATCACCACCAGGGACCGCCAGGATGGCCAGTGGCCAGGTGTCTTCGGTGATGTGGTGAGCGGCCTGGATGTGGTGAGGGCAGCAGTCAACCACAGTGACATTATGGAGGTGACTGTGGTGGACTGTGGTGTTGTGCTGCCACTCTAGTTCACTGTACCACACTACTGTGGTGTTGTGCTGCCACTCTAGTTCACTGTACCACCACTATCACTACTGTGGTGTTGTGCTGCCACTCTAGTTCACTGTACCACCACTATCACTACTGTGGTGTTGTGCTGCCACTCTAGTTCACTGTACCACCACCATCACTACTGTGGTGTTGTGCTGCCACTCTAGTTCACTGTACCACCACCATCACTACTGTGGTGTTGTGCTGCCACTCTAGTTCACTGTACCATCACTACTGTGGTGTTGTGCTGCCACTCTAGTTCACTGTACCACCACCATCACCATCACTACTGTGGTGTTGTGCTGCCACTCTAGTTCACTGTACCACCACCATCACTACTGTGGTGTTGTGCTGCCACTCTAGTTCACTGTACCACCACCATCACTACTGTGGTGTTGTGCTGCCACTCTAGTTCACTGTACCACCACCATCACTACTGTGGTGTTGTGCTGCCACTCTAGTTCACTGTACCATCACTACTGTGGTGTTGTGCTGCCACTCTAGTTCACTGTACCATCACTACTGTGGTGTTGTGCTGCCACTCTAGTTCACTGTACCATCACTACTGTGGTGTTGTGCTGCCACTCTAGTTCACTGTACCACACCATCACTACTGTGGTGTTGTGCTGCCACTCTAGTTCACTGTACCATCACCATCACTACTGTGGTGTTGTGCTGCCACTCTAGTTCACTGTACCACCACCATCACTACTGTGGTGTTGTGCTGCCACTCTAGTTCACTGTACCATCACTACTGTGGTGTTGTGCTGCCACTCTAGTTCACTGTACCACCACCATCACTACTGTGGTGTTGTGCTGCCACTCTAGTTCACTGTACCACCACCATCACTACTGTGGTGTTGTGCTGCCACTCTAGTTCACTGTACCACCACCATCACTACTGTGGTGTTGTGCTGCCACTCTAGTTCACTGTACCATACCATCACTACTGTGGTGTTGTGCTGCCACTCTAGTTCACTGTACCACCACCATCACTACTGTGGTGTTGTGCTGCCACTCTAGTTCACTGTACCACCACCATCACTACTGTGGTGTTGTGCTGCCACTCTAGTTCACTGTACCACTACCATCACTACTGTGGTGTTGTGCTGCCACTCTAGTTCACTGTACCACCACCATCACTACTGTGGTGTTGTGCTGCCACTCTAGTTCACTGTACCACCACCATCACTACTGTGGTGTTGTGCTGCCACTCTAGTTCACTGTACCACCACCATCACTACTGTGGTGTTGTGCTGCCACTCTAGTTCACTGTACCATCACTACTGTGGTGTTGTGCTGCCACTCTAGTTCACTGTACCACCACCATCACTACTGTGGTGTTGTGCTGCCACTCTAGTTCACTGTACCACCACCATCACTACTGTGGTGTTGTGCTGCCACTCTAGTTCACTGTACCACCACCATCACTACTGTGGTGTTGTGCTGCCACTCTAGTTCACTGTACCACCACCATCACTACTGTGGTGTTGTGCTGCCACTCTAGTTCACTGTACCACCACCATCACTACTGTGGTGTTGTGCTGCCACTCTAGTTCACTGTACCATCACTACTGTGGTGTTGTGCTGCCACTCTAGTTCACTGTACCACCACCATCACCATCACTACTGTGGTGTTGTGCTGCCACTCTAGTTCACTGTACCACCACCATCACTACTGTGGTGTTGTGCTGCCACTCTAGTTCACTGTACCATCACTACTGTGGTGTTGTGCTGCCACTCTAGTTCACTGTACCATCACCACACATCACTACTGTGGTGTTGTGCTGCCACTCTAGTTCACTGTACCACACCATCACTACTGTGGTGTTGTGCTGCCACTCTAGTTCACTGTACCACCACCATCACTACTGTGGTGTTGTGCTGCCACTCTAGTTCACTGTACCATCACCATCACTACTGTGGTGTTGTGCTGCCACTCTAGTTCACTGTACCATCACTACTGTGGTGTTGTGCTGCCACTCTAGTTCACTGTACCACCACCATCACTACTGTGGTGTTGTGCTGCCACTCTAGTTCACTGTACCATCACTACTGTGGTGTTGTGCTGCCACTCTAGTTCACTGTACCATCACAACTGTGGTGTTGTGCTGCCACTCTAGTTCACTGTACCATCACTACTGTGGTGTTGTGCTGCCACTCTAGTTCACTGTACCATCACCATCACTACTGTGGTGTTGTGCTGCCACTCTAGTTCACTGTACCATCACCATCACTACTGTGGTGTTGTGCTGCCACTCTAGTTCACTGTACCATCACTACTGTGGTGTTGTGCTGCCACTCTAGTTCACTGTACCATCACTACTATGTGGTGTGCTGCCACTCTAGTTCACTGTACCACCATCACCATCACTACTGTGGTGTTGTGCTGCCACTCTAGTTCACTGTACCATCACTACTGTGGTGTTGTGCTGCCACTCTAGTTCACTGTACCATCACTACTGTGGTGTTGTGCTGCCACTCTAGTTCACTGTACCATCACTACTGTGGTGTTGTGCTGCCACTCTAGTTCACTGTACCACCACCATCACTACTGTGGTGTTGTGCTGCCACTCTAGTTCACTGTACCACCACCATCACTACTGTGGTGTTGTGCTGCCACTCTAGTTCACTGTACCACTACCATCACTACTGTGGTGTTGTGCTGCCACTCTAGTTCACTGTACCATCACTACTGTGGTGTTGTGCTGCCACTCTAGTTCACTGTACCATCACTACTGTGGTGTTGTGCTGCCACTCTAGTTCACTGTACCACCACCATCACTACTGTGGTGTTGTGCTGCCACTCTAGTTCACTGTACCATCACTACTGTGGTGTTGTGCTGCCACTCTAGTTCACTGTACCATCACCATCACTACTGTGGTGTTGTGCTGCCACTCTAGTTCACTGTACCACCACCATCACTACTGTGGTGTTGTGCTGCCACTCTAGTTCACTGTACCATCACCATCACTACTGTGGTGTTGTGCTGCCACTCTAGTTCACTGTACCACCACCATCACTACTGTGGTGTTGTGCTGCCACTCTAGTTCACTGTACCACCACCATCACTACTGTGGTGTTGTGCTGCCACTCTAGTTCACTGTACCATCACTACTGTGGTGTTGTGCTGCCACTCTAGTTCACTGTACCACCACCATCACTACTGTGGTGTTGTGCTGCCACTCTAGTTCACTGTACCATCACTACTGTGGTGTTGTGCTGCCACTCTAGTTCACTGTACCATCACTACTGTGGTGTTGTGCTGCCACTCTAGTTCACTGTACCACCACCATCACTACTGTGGTGTTGTGCTGCCACTCTAGTTCACTGTACCACCACCATCACTACTGTGGTGTTGTGCTGCCACTCTAGTTCACTGTACCATCACTACTGTGGTGTTGTGCTGCCACTCTAGTTCACTGTACCACCACCATCACTACTGTGGTGTTGTGCTGCCACTCTAGTTCACTGTACCATCACTACTGTGGTGTTGTGCTGCCACTCTAGTTCACTGTACCACCACCATCACTACTGTGGTGTTGTGCTGCCACTCTAGTTCACTGTACCACCACCATCACTACTGTGGTGTTGTGCTGCCACTCTAGTTCACTGTACCATCACCATCACTACTGTGGTGTTGTGCTGCCACTCTAGTTCACTGTACCATCACTACTGTGGTGTTGTGCTGCCACTCTAGTTCACTGTACCATCACTACTGTGGTGTTGTGCTGCCACTCTAGTTCACTGTACCACCACCATCACTACTGTGGTGTTGTGCTGCCACTCTAGTTCACTGTACCACCACCATCACTACTGTGGTGTTGTGCTGCCACTCTAGTTCACTGTACCATCACTACTGTGGTGTTGTGCTGCCACTCTAGTTCACTGTACCATCACTACTGTGGTGTTGTGCTGCCACTCTAGTTCACTGTACCACCACCATCACTACTGTGGTGTTGTGCTGCCACTCTAGTTCACTGTACCACCACCATCACTACTGTGGTGTTGTGCTGCCACTCTAGTTCACTGTACCATCACTACTGTGGTGTTGTGCTGCCACTCTAGTTCACTGTACCACCACCATCACTACTGTGGTGTTGTGCTGCCACTCTAGTTCACTGTACCATCACTACTGTGGTGTTGTGCTGCCACTCTAGTTCACTGTACCATCACCACTGTGGTGTTGTGCTGCCACTCTAGTTCACTGTACCATCACTACTGTGGTGTTGTGCTGCCACTCTAGTTCACTGTACCACCACCATCACTACTGTGGTGTTGTGCTGCCACTCTAGTTCACTGTACCATCACTACTGTGGTGTTGTGCTGCCACTCTAGTTCACTCTACCACCACCATCACTACTGTGGTGTTGTGCTGCCACTCTAGTTCACTGTACCACCACCATCACTACTGTGGTGTTGTGCTGCCACTCTAGTTCACTGTACCACCACCATCACTACTGTGGTGTTGTGCTGCCACTCTAGTTCACTGTACCATCACTACTGTGGTGTTGTGCTGCCACTCTAGTTCACTGTACCATCACTACGTGGTGTTGTGCTGCCACTCTAGTTCACTGTACCATCCACTACTGTGGTGTTGTGCTGCCACTCTAGTTCACTGTACCACCACCATCACTACTGTGGTGTTGTGCTGCCACTCTAGTTCACTGTACCCACCATCACTACTGTGGTGTTGTGCTGCCACTCTAGTTCACTGTACCATCACTACTGTGGTGTTGTTGTGCTGCCACTCTAGTTCACTGTACCACCACCATCACTACTGTGGTGTTGTGCTGCCACTCTAGTTCACTGTACCATCACTACTGTGGTGTTGTGCTGCCACTCTAGTTCACTGTACCATCACCACTGTTGTGGTTGTGCTGCCACTCTAGTTCACTGTACCATCACTACTGTGGTGTTGTGCTGCCACTCTAGTTCACTGTACCATCACCATCACTACTGTGGTGTTGTGCTGCCACTCTAGTTCACTGTACCATCACTACTGTGGTGTTGTGCTGCCACTCTAGTTCACTGTACCACCACCATCACTACTGTGGTGTTGTGCTGCCACTCTAGTTCACTGTACCACCACCATCACTACTGTGGGTTGTGCTGCCACTCTAGTTCACTGTACCACCACCATCACTACTGTGGTGTTGTGCTGCCACTCTAGTTCACTGTACCATCACTACTGTGGTGTTGTGCTGCACTCTAGTTCACTGTACCACACCATCACTACTGTGGTGTTGTGCTGCCACTCTAGTTCACTGTACCATCACTACTGTGGTGTTGTGCTGCCACTCTAGTTCACTGTACCATCACTCTGTGGTGTTGTGCTGCCACTCTAGTTCACTGTACCATCACACCATCACTACTGTGGTGTTGTGCTGCCACTCTAGTTCACTGTACCATCACCATCACTACTGTGGTGTTGTGCTGCCACTCTAGTTCACTGTACCCCACCATCACTACTGTGGTGTTGTGCTGCCACTCTAGTTCACTGTACCACCACCATCACTACTGTGGTGTTGTGCTGCCACTCTAGTTCACTGTACCACACACCATCACTACTGTGGTGTTGTGCTGCCACTCTAGTTCACTGTACCACCACCATCACTACTGTGGTGTTGTGCTGCCACTCTAGTTCACTGTACCATCACTACTGTGGTGTTGTGCTGCCACTCTAGTTCACTGTACCACCACCATCACTACTGTGGTGTTGTGCTGCCACTCTAGTTCACTGTACCACCACCATCACTACTGTGGTGTTGTGCTGCCACTCTAGTTCACTGTACCATCACTACTGTGGTGTTGTGCTGCCACTCTAGTTCACTGTACCATCACTACTGTGGTGTTGTGCTGCCACTCTAGTTCACTGTACCATCACTACTGTGGTGTTGTGCTGCCACTCTAGTTCACTGTACCACCACCATCACTACTGTGGTGTTGTGCTGCCACTCTAGTTCACTGTACCACCACCATCACTACTGTGGTTTGTGCTGCCACTCTAGTTCACTGTACCCCACATCACTACTGTGGTTTGTGCTGCCACTCTAGTTCACTGTACCATCACCATCACTACTGTGGTGTTGTGCTGCCACTCTAGTTCACTGTACCATCACTACTGTGTGTTGTGCTGCCACTCTAGTTCACTGTACCACCACCATCACTACTGTGGTGTGTGCTGCCACTCTAGTTCACTGTACCATCACTACTGTGGTGTTGTGCTGCCACTCTAGTTCACTGTACCATCACCACTCTACTGTGGTGTTGTGCTGCCACTCTAGTTCACTGTACCATCACTACTGTGGTGTTGTGCTGCCACTCTAGTTCACTGTACCATCACCATCACTACTGTGGTGTTGTGCTGCCACTCTAGTTCACTGTACCACCACCATCACTACTGTGGTGTTGTGCTGCCACTCTAGTTCACTGTACCACCACCATCACTACTGTGGTGTTGTGCTGCCACTCTAGTTCACTGTACCATCACTACTGTGGTGTGTGCTGCCACTCTAGTTCACTGTACCATCACTACTGTGGTGTTGTGCTGCCACTCTAGTTCACTGTACCCCACACCATCACTACTGTGGTGTTGTGCTGCCACTCTAGTTCACTGTACCATCACCATCACTACTGTGGTGTTGTGCTGCCACTCTAGTTCACTGTACCACCACCATCACTACTGTGGTGTTGTGCTGCCACTCTAGTTCACTGTACCATCCACTACTGTGGTGTTGTGCTGCCACTCTAGTTCACTGCCACACCATCACTACTGTGGTGTTGTGCTGCCACTCTAGTTCACTGTACCATCACCATCAACTGTGTGTTGTGCTGCCACTCTAGTTCACTGTACCACCACCA
>WNGS01108316.1:0-13419 GCA_020271785.1 Procambarus virginalis | reverse complement strand
TACTTTGTTGCCGTACATCGCCATTTCCGCCCCTCTACCCGTTCATACTATCGTGCTACAGTGGTGAGTCAAAACTGCTCTTTGGTGAACATGAAATCAGATCATGTGAGCGTTTCAGCAAGGTGATCCTCTTGCTCCCCTTCTTTTCTGCTTAGTCTTAAAAGAAATCACCGAAAGCTTGTCCAGCGAGTTCAACATCTGGTTTTTGGATGATGGCACTATAGCTGGCACCGTAGACGACCTCTTGGCAGACATCAGGAAAATAAGGGCAAGAAGTAAGCCTGGGTCTTGTCCTGAACCCTTCCAAGTGTGAAGTAGTCTCCTCCAACCCAGACATCGTAGCTAGAATAAGGTCTGCCTTGCCTGGAGCCCATGTCATTAGGGCCGAGAACAGCACCCTCCTTGGAGCCCCCCTCGGGTCTAATGCCATTGAGGAGATCCTTGACAAGAAAATCGCAGACCTTAGGAGGATGGAAGACAGAATAGGTGACATCGATGCCCACGATGCTTTTTATCTCCTCACCAAATGCCTATCCCTTCCGAGGCTAACCTACTTTCTGAGGTGCGCCCCATCTTACGACAACCGAAAGCTTGAAGAGTATGACCTCTTACTGAAGACCATGCTGGAAAAAGTTGTTAATCTCTCCCTCAACGAGTGCCAGTGGAAACAAGCCACTCTTCCTGTTAGGCTCGGTGGCTTGGGTGTCCGCACCGCCACCCAAATTGCTGTCCCAGCCTTCCTGTCTTCCTCCTCAGCATCAGATGACCTGGTTAAGGAAATTCTACCTGACACCCTCAGTGATGTAGCGGGGATACAGAACCCCCACTACACGGAATGCGACACGAAATGGGGTGCCATGGCAGACCCAGCACTCAGACCAGCCATGCCGAAAGCAAGAAACAATAGTTGGGACAGCCCCATTGCAGACAAAGAAGCCACAGCTTTGCTGGAGGCAGCAACAACCCCCAGTGATCGTGCACGCCTCACAGCTGTGCAGGCTCCCCATGCAGGGGACTTCCTTTTGGCAGTCCCTATGTCTGCGACAGGCACACGTCTTGATCCGCAGGAGCTCCGTATTGCAGTCGCTCTCCGTCTTGCTGCCCCTATCCACACTGTTCATAGGTGTATTTGCGGCGAGGCAGATGCTGACGAATATGGATTGCATGGCCTGCACTGTGGAAAATCTGGTGGTTGGCACACTAGACACGACGAAGTAAACGACATCATTAAAAGAAGCCTTGCCTCTGCCCAGTGTCCAGCGGAGAGAGAGCCCCGCAACCTCTGAACCGTGACTCTGTTAGCTTTGCCGGCCGACCAGACGGAATCACACTGCGTCCGTGGAAGGGTGGCAGACAGTTGGCATGGGACTATACTTGCGTATCCACCCTGGCAGCCACATACATCAACCTCTGCCGGCACAGCAGGAGCCGCGGCGACACACAGAGAAAGAGACAAGTCAGCCAAGTATAGGCAATTAGATCATCGGTACAACTTCGTTCCAATAGGGTCTGAGACCCTAGGCCCATGGGAGAGAGTGCAAGAAGGTTTCTAAGGATCTTGGTTCCAAGCTCATTGACACCACAAGAGACCCTAGAGCGGCAAGTTTTCTCTTTCAGCGCCTCAGTGTCGCGATCCAGGGGGAATGCTCGCTGCATCCTCGGTTCCTGCCCAACGTCGGAGGAGTTCGAGGAAATCTACAGCCTCTAGGAAGCGAACTATTTTTGTGTCCTCTTAATGCTCATTTTTTGTATACAATCATATGTAACTGTATAACCTTGCTTAATAAAGTGTACACCATAAAAAGGGGGGTGGTAGGAGAAGCGAACACCCTCATGTATTCAGAGTTAAATGGCAAGTTTTTCCTGAATGCTCTGTGTTCCCTTCTCTGAGGCTGTGGGTCCCTATAATTGCACCAGAGGTGGTACCCCCCTATATATAATATATATATATATATATAATATATATAATATATATATATATATATATATATATATAATATATATATATATATATACATATACATGAATGAAAACACATGGAATGGCATTCACTTAATCAATGAAAATAATATCACTAGATAATTATACATAATTAACAGACCTCATGGTCGACAACCCAAACACTGGCCTGCCTACCTCTGCAATGATATAATTAATAGCGGCAACATGGCATTAATCTAGACTCTGAACGATTATAAGAATCGACATAACCATCACTTACATGGTTAATCTCTACACTGATCGGTTACATGCTCGAGTCAATTATACACACAACATATATCTATATACATCTACATGTGTGGTACCGTGTAGACATCCAATCCAGGTCACACAACCAGTCACCTGGACGTCAGTACAGACAGCGGTCTCTCAGCTGCTTCCCTCGCCTGGCAGGCGCTATGGGACAACACAGCTGTTACCGGATTAACAACAGTTCTGAACACTGTGACATAATATGTTACTCACGATTTCACTCCCATTACATTAATTTCCCCATCACTACCTCACGGCTGCAGAACCCTAGCTCGCTCCACGTGCGTTACTAGGTGTGGCCCTAGGTTGTCCACGGCAGGTGGCCAAGCGTGGTCCAAGGGGGTGACCAAGGCATGTGGCCACCGCGTGCCCTGAAGGGTGGCCACGGAGTAGCGCGGGGCGTCACAGTGCCCCACCCAGGCTGAGGTGGCGCGTGGGGTGGCCAGGGTGGCCCACTGGAGGGTCACACTGCCAGGGTGTGGCCATCACGTGGCCCCACTGTCTTGCCACTGAGCGGCGTGGCGCGCACATGGGGTTGCCTCAGGCTGGCTGACTGGCCACAGGCATACACAACGTGGATGGAAGAGCACCCGCACCCCCATCATACCAGTGCATGCCTCGCTCGTACACCGGTGTGATAATGGCCGGCGGCGTCACCACATGGAGGACACAGCAAGGTGGAATTCAAAGACCAACAGGAGCCTGTAATATCACCACAATTACACTAGGAGGTCCTGCCCTTATTCAACATAGACAGGATACTCGAACCCGATGTAAGGAACCATCTGATACACCATGAGGCCTGCCAGCTGCCTCATGGGTGAACACTGTCTCTTAGATTTTTACTGTTCCTTCCGTACTCCTTGGCAACATTTCACTCAAATTGGGCCTCGACACAACCATGATAGCAGGAGTGCCATGCACGCTGAGTAATAAGGATGACACAGCAATTAACGGTGGTGGAGGTGGCAGACACCACCCCCACCTGGGGACACCTTCTCAGCTCGCCGCCCAGCTCAGACTGAAGCCTTGGCAGGCATAGGGGAACTCAAATGCTCGTCTCCCCTACCTTGTCTTGACCAATCAGCACAATGCCGGCACAACCCTCATGCCGCATCCAATTACAGCCGTTCGCGCCTAAAACTTACCACGAGGCTGAGGTGCTTAGACAAATCACAGACGCCCATACCATGAGGCGTCCTGTGACGTCACAAGGAGGGGGAGGCCTAGGAGTATGACGTCATACCTCACATGGTGGGGGAGGCGACGTTCACCCCTCAGTCCCCCGCCTCGAAATCCGTTGTCGAGTCAAGTACCCACCTACACCTCACTTCAATCTCAAATCACATTTTCCCAGAAAACAGGATAAATTCTGTAACTCTCTCTACAGAGCAGTCACAGACCTCTGGCTAGTCTTAAACGATGGTCCTGAGCATAAGCTTTCATCCAACACCACACAAGCGCATGTAGTTTGAAAACTTCCTGTCTAGAGTCCTAAAGTGACTCTAGCCTAATCTAGAAAACTAGAAAAACTAGCTGAGGGAATTTTCATTCCCTCACATTCATAGGGCACGTCCCTGAGTGGGCACGTCCCGGAATGGGCACATCCCTCAGTGAGCACGTCCCTCAGTGGTTACGCCCCACAGTGGGCACGCCCCTCAGTGGTTACGCCCCATAGTGGTTACGCCCCACATTGGGCACGCCCCACAGTGGGCACGCCCCTCAGTGGTTACGCCCCATAGTGGTTACGCCCCACAGTGGGCACGCCCCACAGTGGGCACGCCCCTCAGTGGTTACGCCCCACAGTGGGGTGTGCACCTTGGAGAGGGACCCTACCTTGTGCACCTTGGAAAGGGACCCTACCTTGTGCACCTTAGAGAGGGATCCTACCTTGTGCACCTTGGAGAGGGACCCTACCTTGTGCACCTTGGAGAGGGATCCTACCTTGTGCACCTTGGAGAGGGATCCTACCTTGTGCACCTTGGAGAGGGACCCTACCATATGCATCATGGAGAGGGACCCTACCTTGTGCACCTTGGATAGGGACCCTACCTTGTGCACCATGGAGAGGGACCTACCTTGTGCACCTTGGAGAGGGAACTACCTTGTGCACCTTGGAGAGGGACCTACCTTGTGCACCTTGGAGAGGGACCCTACCCTGTGCACCTTGGAGAGGATCCTACCTTGTGCACCTTGGAGAGGGACCCTACCTTGTGCACCATGGAGAGGGACCTACCTTGTGCACCTTGGAGAGGGACCCTACCTTGTGCACCTTGGAGAGGGACCCTACCCTGTGCACCTTGGAGAGGATCCTACCTTGTGCACCTTAGAGAGGGACCCTACCTTGTGCACCATGGAGAGGGACCTACCTTGTGCACCTTGGAGAGGGAACTACCTTGTGCACCTTGGAGAGGGACCCTACCTTGTGCACCTTGGAGAGGGAACTACTTTGTGCACCTTGGAGAGGGACCCTACCTTGTGCACCTTGGAGAGGGACCCTACCTTGTTCACTTTGGAGAGGGACCCTACCTTGTGCACCTTGGAGAGTGACCCTACCTTGTGCCTATTGGAGAGGGACCCTACCTTGTGCACCTTGGAGAGGGACCTTACCTTGTGCACCTTGGAGAGGGACCCTACCTTGTGCACCTTGGAGAGGGACCTACCTTGTGCACCTTGGAGAGGGACCTACCTTGTGCACCTTGGAGAGGGACCCTACCTTGTGCACCTTGGAGAGGGACCCTACCTTGTGCACCTTGCAGAGGGACCTACCTTGTGCACCTTGGAGAGGGACCTACCTTGTGCACCTTGGAGAGGGACTCTACCTTGTGCACATTGGAGAGGGACCCTACCTTGTGCACCTTGGAGAGGGACCTACCTTGTGCACCTTGGAGAGGGACCTACCTTGTGCACCTTGGAGAGGGATCCTACCTTGTGCACCTTGGAGAGGGACCTACCTTGTGCACCTTGGAGAGGGACCTACCTTGTGCACCTTGGAGAGGGCACTACCTTGTGCACCTTGGAGAGGGACCTACCTTGTGCACCTTGGAGAGGGAACTACCTTGTGCACCTTGGAGAGGGACCTACCTTGTGCACCTTGGAGAGGGACTACCTTGTGCACCTTGGAGAGGGACCTACCTTGTGCACCTTGGAGAGGGACCTACCTTGTGCCTTGGAGAGGGACCCTACCTTGTGCACCTTGGAGAGGGACCTACCTTGTGCACCTTGGAGAGGGACCCTACCTTGTGCACCTTGGAGAGGGACCTACCTTGTGCACCTTGGAGAGGGACCTACCTTGTGCACCTTGGAGAGGGAACTACCTTGTGCACCTTGGAGAGGGACCCTACCTTGTGCACCTTGGAGAGGGACCTACCTTGTGCACCTTGGAGAGGGCACTACCTTGTGCACCTTGGAGAGGGACCCTACCTTGTGCACCTTGGAGAGGGACCCTACCTTGTGCACCTTGGAGAGGGACCCTACCTTGTGCCCTTGGAGAGGGCACTACCTTGTGCACCTTGGAGAGGGACCTACCTTGTGCCTATTGGAGACGGACCCTACCTTGTGCACCTTGGAGAGGGACCTTACCTTGTGCACCTTGGAGAGGGACCCTACCTTGTGCACCTTGGAGAGAGACCCTACCTTGTGCACCTTAGAGAGGGACCTACCTTGTGCACCTTGGAGAGGGACCCTACCTTGTGCACCTTGGAGAGGGACCTACCTTGTGCACCTTGAAGAGGGACCTACTTTGTGCACCTTGGAGAGGGACCCTACCTTGTGCACCTTAGAGAGGGACCCTACCTTGTGCACCTTGGAGAGGGACCTACCTTGTGCACCTTGGAGAGGGACCTACCTTGTGCACCTTGGAGAGGGACCCTACCTTGTGCACCTTGGAGAGGGACCTGATGCCGTGTGGGGAGAGGAACTCGTCTTCGTCCAGCAGGTAGCGGAGGAGACGCAGCAGCTGGTCCTTGGTGGGCACCGCCAGTAGCATCCTGTCTGACCCTCCCTCGCTCATCAGGGTCACCTGGTGGGGTGAGAGGCAGGGCTGGGGTGAGAGGCAGGGCTGGGGTGAGAGGCAGGGCTGGGGTGAGAGGCAGGGCTGGGGTGAGAGGCAGGGCTGGGGTGAGAGGCAGGGCTGGGGTGAGAGGCAAGGCTGGAGTGAGAGTCATAGCTGGGGTGAGAGTCATAGCTGGGGTGAGAGGCAGGGCTGGGATGAGAGGCAGGGCTGGGGTGAGAGTGAGGGCTGGGGTGAGAGGCAGGGCTGGGGTGAGAGGCAGGGCTGGGGTGAGAGTGAGGGCTGGGGTGAGAGGCAGGGCTGGGGTTGTTACCAATCGTCTGTCACGGCTCGAAACCCAGACAACAGCAGGACCTTAAATGTCTAGGGCAACTACAAACTGCTGTTCTCTAGAGCGGGTCACCAGTGTAACTACATAATTGGCACAGGCAATAATTAATTATTTCTCCCTTAGGACTGAAGAAATATACATATAAATTTATAATATATATATATATATATATATTAACACTATACTCAATACAGTATTATATAAAACACAGATGGACAAGATCACTTATAAAACAAAATCAAAGTATTGTCTCTCATATAATATAATATATTGGGAAAGCAAATGTTAACAGACTTATCTCCCAAAGATGTTATCTCTCCTGTCCCGTGCGAGCTACTGACTACTTTATCTGCGGGAGTCAAAATCATTGCTTCTGCCCCGCGAAAAACTGCCCAACTATATAGTATTAATTAAACTTACATGGAGCAAAATAATGTGACAAGAGTAATATTAAAGTAACTTAGTAAATGGTCAGAATAATATGCATAACAAAGATAATGTAATTATTAATACATGCAGTAATTAAAATAAAACAACAGACGGAAATATTGGCAACGCTCCCCAGCCACCAGGAACTAAAAGTCTCTCACGGAATGTTGCCCCCCAATGTTCAAACAATTACCAATTTCCCATCAGTGCTTCCTACTGATGGTCATTAATAAAACCACTCTCCCACGAAATCAGCCGTGAGCAAACAAAGAGAATATAATCGTTCCCACGGGTGGATAAAGTTAGGCCTAATTCAACATATAAATCAGGCAACACATAACTTACATACAATTAAAGAATATTTAGATGTACATATATGTCATCATATAAAGCAAGGCATATATGTAAGTACAAATTAATTTATTTAATTACGTAGCTTATAGAGGTACGTAACAGGGGTGAGAGGCAGGGCTGGGGTGAGAGGTGTTACCAGATCGTTCGTCACGGCTCGTAACCCTGTACAGCAGCAAGAAACTTGTTGTCTAGGGACATGGTAAAATTGCTGTAATATAGAGCGGGTCACCAGTGTAACCACATGATTGGCACAAGCAAGAATAAAGTATTTCTCCTTTAGGAATAAGAAACATACATATAAATTATAATATATATATTTTAACAATATAATCAATAGTATTATATAAGCACAGATGGACAAGATCATTTATAAAAATAAAATCAAAGTATTGTCTCTCCTATAATATAAATGTATATGTATGGCAAAACAAATATTAACAGACTTATCTCCCAAGATGTTATCTCTCCTGTCCCGTGCGAGTTACTGACTACTTAAACTGCGGGAGTCAAAAACATTGCTTCTGCCCCGCGGAAAATTGCCAAACTAACATTATTTAATTAAACTTACATGGAGCAAAATAATGTGACAAGAGTAATCTTAAAGTAACTTAGCAAATGGTCAGAATAACATGCATAACAAAAATAATGTAATTAATAATACATGCAGTAATTAAAATAAAATAACAAAGGGAAATATTGGCAACGCTCCCCCGCCACCAGGAACTAGAAGTCTCTCACGGAATGTTGCCCCCCAATGTTCAAACAATTACAGAATTCCCATCAGTGCTTCCTACTGATGGTCATTAATAAAACCACTTTCCCACGAAATCAGCCGTGAGCAAACAAAGAGAATATAATCGTTCCCACGGGTGGAAAAGTTAGGCCTAATTCAACATATAAATCAGGCAACACATATCTTACATACAAGTAAAGAATATTTAGATGTACATACATATAATCAGATAAAACAAGGCATATATATAAGTACAATAATGTAGAAGTACAAATTAATGTAGAAGTACAAATTAATGTATTTAATTACATAGCTTATAGAGGTACGTAACACTTCCACCTCCAAGAAAAAAAATGCAATGATTGAAGATCAATGGCATTTTTCTGAAGTAAAAATGTTAAGCACAAAAAAAATACATTTATGGTACATCAAAACTTCTTGACAAGCATCAGCAATAACATTCTGCCTGCCTGGAATATGTTTGATCTCAACATTGAATTCTTGCAAAAATAAGGACCAGCGCAAAATACGTTGGTTCTTAACTTTCATCATATTTATAAAGATAAGGGGATTGTGGTCTGTGAATACTAACACTTTGTTTCCTGACAGATAAATTTCAATCTTCTTAATTGACAATATAAGACTCAATGCCTCCTTTTCTACCACTGAATAATTTTCTGAGCTGCATTAAATTTTCTTGAATAATAATACACAGGATGTTCAATATTATCTAAACCAACTTGAATCAAACCGCCCCTATACCAACATGACGCGAATCAATGTGTAATATGAAAGGTTTATCAAATTGGGGACTGCAAAAACAGGTGATGTAGACAATATGGTTTAGGTTCTGAAAAGCATTCTGACATATCTGGGTGTTCCACTGAAACTTACATGCTTGTGTAATCAAGTTGTCAAAGGAGCAGAACACTGTTGAAAAATTTCTACAATAATTCCTTCGTATGCACACATACAATAAACCGTTGGAATCCTTTCAATACTAGTAAACACTGGGTAGTCCACAGTAGGTGTTGTGTTCAGTTTACGATAATCAACACACAATCTCCAGGTTCCTCCTGGTTTTGGCACTAATAAACACGGAGAGCTCCAAGTACTTTGACTTGGCCGAATGAAATTATGCTGGAGCAGATAGTCCACTTCTGCTTGTAGAATCTTCCTCTTTTCGGGATTCACTCGGTACGGATGTTGTCGAATGGGTGTGTGTCCAGGAGCTGAATGTCGTGGGTGATGAGGTGGGTTGAGTGGGAACCTCCCCAAACAGAGATGTATGTTGTCCAGCAGAACCTGGAATCATCACGTTGCTCCTCCTGTAAATGACATAGCATCTCCCTGCCATTGGAACTGGAACTGAGAAGTTGAATATTAACATCATTTCCCTCACTGCAATGATCCTCAGGTTTACTCTTCCCGACTAAAACAAGTTACTACACCTGGTCCAACATAAGCTTTTAATCTGTTAATGTGCACAGTCATTTGGGGTTCTGAAAGATTAGGGTTAATTATTTTATAAGTTAGGTCTCCCACCTCTACCACTTGGTAGGGTCCTGCAAACTTATGGGACATGGAAGTCCCCAAACGAGGTTTCAACACCAACACCAAATCTCCGACAGCAAACGACCTGAGTTTAGCCTTGAACTTCTTGTCATATCGTAATTTCATGGCTTGTTGAGTTCTTCCCAGATGTTCTTTCGCCAACTCACGAGCCCGACACAACTTGTCCTTGACCTACTCAAGTACAAATCACTCTGATGAACAGAGACATCTCCCAACAACTTTTCGTGGAGCATTTAAGAGGACCTCTCACTTGGTGACCAAACACGAGTTCAAAGGTGAACATCCAAAGACTCTTGTAACCCTTCTCTCGCAGCAAACAAACACGAAGGGGAGATTCTCATCCCAATTACGTGGATAAGTCTCTCCGGTTGTCCTCAACATTTGTTTTAAAGTCTGGTGGAAACGTTCAAGCCCACCTTGGCTTTGTGGATGATATGGACTAGACAATTTGTGCTGAATCCCTCGGGACTCGCAAAAAGTTCTGAAAACTTTAGAACAAAAGTTTCCCCCATTATCACTCTGAATAACCCTAGGCATCCCAAACAAAGAGAAAAAGCGTTCAAGACACTTGATGAGATTATGAGCTTGGGTATTCCTTAGAGCATAAGCTTCTGGAAATCTAGTAGTCATACACATGAGAGTGAATAAAAACATGTTACCCGACTTAGTCTTAGGTAAAGGACCTACACAATCAATTACAACATGAGTAAATGGTTCATCAGGAACTACAATAGGTTGCAATGGTGCTCTAGGCACAGATTGATTAGGTTTCCAACAAGTTGACAAGGTACACAGTTATGACAATATCTAACCACGTCTTTCTTTAACTTAGGCCAGAAAAAATATTTACATATCTTATGGTACATTTGAGATACCTTGGTGACCTCCCATGGGGTCATCATGTGCAGCTTGCAAGATCTGCCTACGATAATCATTGGGGACAACGAGTTGGGTTCTAATCTCACAATCATCTGAAGAGGGAGTTCCTTGGGTCTCCACCTTCTCATCAGAAGTCGATCCTGGAAAAAGAAACCCGTCCCTTCCTCCAATGCATCAACATTATCAGGGCCTCAGAAATACACTTAATTAAACTAGGATCAGTAGTCTGTTCAACACTTAAGGGCAATGACTCAGACTCAGCAGCGAGCGGGCAAGAACCTAGTAGCTTGATCTCTTTTCCTGATTGATCAGAATAAAATGGAGCCATAGCTACTTCGGCCTCACTCTCGACAACTGGTTCACTGGAGACAAGCGGGCAAGGTACAGATAGTTCAGCCTCCTCACCTTCACTTTCCTTGTGACTTAGGTTCGGCGGGGCTTCTACTACTGCCTCACTCTCATCATCCAGTCGAGTCATAAAAGAATCCTCAAGATCCACCTCCCACTCCTTTCCTGAAGGGGTCCTGGTCTTGGGAACAGCAACCTCAGTGAAATCAGAATTACTCTCACCTGTTTTTCCCATTGATCTAGTTACCACACAAGCAGGGTAAATAATATCATCTGCCTCTGGTTTAGCTAATACATTCTGGGGATTGGTTAACATTATGGGACACTTGGGCCCTGCAACCTGTCGGTTGCCAAAATCATTACCTAAGATAATGTCTACCCCAGGAATGGGCAGTTGCTTACTTACACCAACATTACACCATCCTGAAGTATATTTAGAATCAAGATTAATTTGCATTAAAGATACAGGTTGTACTCTACCGGCAATACCTTGGAGAAGTACAACTTCACCCAGATCTCGGGTGTCAACATCAGCAAGTACATTTTGGGCAATAAGAGACTGTGAAGCTCCAGTATCACGGAGTAATTGAACAGTCTTATGGTTACCATTATTACATAATAATGTACCTGTGGAAATATATGGTTTAAAGTCAGCCATCCAATTGGATTGACTGTAGTACATGAAGAATTAATATGTTGCAATCCTTTACTCATAATAAGACCAGTTGGCCGTAGTTCTACTAAACAGTTAATCATTCTCTTACAATGTGTACAATGCTTGAAAGTGGGCACACTGGTAGAACCAACTGCAGGTTTAGAATGAGCATTACTAGGCTTAGATGATCCTGGCAGTGGAGTAACAATCTTAGGGTTAGTAAGAGAAGAGTTCACGGGAGTAACTGGCGGACTAGGAGTGGGCTTATAATGATAAGGAGTTCTGTGAGCATTGTAATTTACTCTATGACTAGACTTAGGTGAAGTGGCCGTAAACTGGGCCTTAGTCAACAACTCATGCTCATCAGCGAGCTTTGACAGCTCATAAATGTCTGTTACATCTTTTGTTCTGCCATAAAAGTAGACAATTTGTCTGGGAGACAAGACAATACTTCTTCCATGATAAGAAGATTCTTTAAAGCATCAAACTCTGTACTGAAAGTGACTTTAACCATCTGTTGCAATAGTTCGTCTTTGACGAGTAAAATCAGCTATTGTCTGATCACTTACCCTCCTTAGGTTTCTAAATTTTTGCCTGTGTGCCTCTGGATTAATTGATAAGCATTAAGATGCTTTTCTTTACAAATTCATAATCAAAAACTATGAGCGTCAGGTAGGGATGTAAAAACCTCCTGACTACGCCCCTTAAATTGAGACTGCATAATTGCTACCCATTGATCCTTGGCCAGTTCATACTGATGGCAATCTTATTAAAATGTGCAAAGAAAACCTCAGGATCTCCTCATTAAACTTGGGTAATTCTATATATTTACTCATCCTTATGGGATTATTATCATGATTAATTGAAACATTACGAATTTCCATGCCCAGCTGCCATACGCTGTGTTTCAAGCCTGAAATTAGTGTCAGCCATTTGTTGTTGAATCTCTAATTGCTAGTGTTCTCGGCTGTTGTTGTTTCTTGTTGCTTCTAGTTGCAACTCAATTAAAACTCTCTGGTTTGTGCCGCAAGTTCTAAACGCCTAGTCTCAAGCTCCCTCTGCTGAGCTTCAGCCTCTAATAATTTCTGTTCCTTGCACATTCGTTTGCTTTTTTTGAGCCTCAAGCTCTAATTGACGAGCTTCTAACTCAAGACGCTTAAAGCATCTGATCACTTGACTCCTCTCGTACCATTCCAGAATTCTTCTCTAACTCTCCGTTTTCAACAAAATGTGTCACAATGACTTTCAGAATTTGTGCTTTAGTCATGCTGTTTTGGCGGTCAAATCCTAGATTTGCCATATTTACTAACTCAGACTTTTTAGGGTTTTATTCCCTCAAAGTTTGGTTGAGCCAACAACAACGACACTTGATCCTCCATCGTGATTAACACTTGGCACTTGATTCACAATAATAATAATAACACTGGCACTGCACTTCACTTCACTGTAAAATTTCACCACACTGAAAATTCGCTTGGCCTCACTGCACAAACAAAAGTTATAGGATGACTTACCTCAAAATCGTGAAACGTTGTTACTTGACACACAGGAAGGCTTGCATGGCACATGGAATAGTTAATAGCAGAAAAACACACAAGACACTGGTACCTAGGAAGGCAAGGTTAGATTAGCACAGTTAAGTTTAAGTGGAAAATATTCCCGGCACAGGCCCCCATAACTATGTTACCAGATCGTTCGTCACGGCTCGTAACCTGTACAGCAGCAAGAAACTCGTTGTCTAGGGACATGTAAAAATTGCTGTAATATAGAGCGGGTCACCAGTGTAACCACATGATTGGCACAAGCAAGAATAAGTATTTATCCTTAGGACTAAGAAATATACATATAAA
>WNGS01108315.1:44890-66711 GCA_020271785.1 Procambarus virginalis | reverse complement strand
TGTTGAGACACACACATTGTGTACTCATAAGGTTAATCAGAGAGTGGCAGAGAGAGTAAGAAAGAGGGTGAGAGAAAAAGAGATAGAGAAAGAGAGAGAGAGAGGTAGAGAGAGAGACCGAGAGAGAGAGAGAGAGAGAGAGAGAGAGGAGAAGGAGAGAGAGAGAGAGGAGAGAGAGAGAGAGTGTACTCACCTAGTTGTGCTTGTAGCCTGGTGGAGTGTGTGTGTGTGTGCGTGTGTGTGTGTGTGTGTGTGTGTGGTGTGTGTGTGTGTGTGTGTGTGTGGTGTGTGTGTGTGTACTCACCTATTTGTACTCACCTATTTGTGCTTGCGGGGGTTGAGCTTTGGCTCTTTGGTCCCGCCTCTCAACTGTCAATCAACTGGTGTACAGATTCCCGAGCCAACTTGGCTCTATCATATCTACCCTTGAAACTGTGTATGGAGTCAGCCTCCACACATCACTGCCTAATGCATTCCATCCGTTAACTACTCTGACACTGAAAAAGTCCTACTTTTCCTACGTTAACTACTCTGACACTTGTGTGTGTGGTGTGTGTGTGTGTGTGTGTGTGTGTGTGTGTGTGTGTGTGTGTGTGTGTGTGTGTGTGTGTGTGTGTGTGTGTGTGTACTCACCTATTTGTACTCACCTATTTGTGCTTGCAGGATCGAGCATTTACTCTTGGATCCCGCCTTTCAGCCATCGGTTGTTACAGCAATGACTCCTGTCCTATTTCCCTATCATACCTAGTCTTAAAAGTATGAATAGTATTTGCTTCCACGATCTGTTCCCCAAGTGCATTCCATTTTTTCCACTACCCTCACGCTAAATGAAAACTTCCTAACATCTCTGTGACTCATCTGAGTTTCCAGTTTCCACCCATGTCCCCTCGTTCTGTTATTATTACGGTTGAACATTTCATCTATTTCCACTTTGTCAATTCCCCTGAGTATTTTATATGTCCCCATCATATCTCCTCTCTCCCTTCTTTTCTCTAGTGTCGTAAGGTTCAGTTCCTTCAGACGCTCTTCATATCCCTCGTAACTCTGGGACAAGCCTCGTCGCAAACCTCTGAACCTTCTCCAGTTTCCTTATGTGTTTCTTCAGGTGGGGGCTCCATGATGGCGCGGCATACTCTAAGACAGGTCTCACGTAGGCAGTGTAAAGCGCCTGAAATGCCTCCTCATTAGGTTTCTGAATGAAGTTCTAATTTCGCCAGTGTAGAGTACGCTGCTTCGTTATCCTATTTATATGTGCCTCAGGAGTTAGATTAGATGTCACATCCACTCCCAGATCTCTTTTTCGAATCGTTACAGGTAGGCTGTTCCCCTTCATTGTGTACTGTCCCTTTGGTCTCCTATCACCTGATCCCATTTCCATAACTTTACATTTACATTTGTGTGTGTGTGTGTGTGTGTGTGTGTGTGTGTGTGTGTGTGTGTGTGTGTGTGTGTGTGTGTGTGTGTTGTGTGTGTGTGTGTGTGTGTGTGTGTGTGTGTGTGACCTGGAGCTTCCTGCCCGCTCCTCTGAGCCGCAGAGACATTAGTTTGATGAGAACCTCTATACTCTGGCTTTTACATATCCATGATATACTCTAAATTAATATTTAAAATCAATCTGTACTCCTAATAGATAACCTAGAGAGAGTACTGACCACCAGCTAGGTGTGTGTGAGATGTCTGTATGTCCGAGTTAGGTCGGGTGCTCACCACCGCTATTCACCACACGTGGTATTTCTCCTGGAACACACTGCCTTCCTCCAATCACTACCCTGCTCCCTGATGGTACTGTGCTGCCTCAAGACTCGTTCTTTTTATTATTCTTATCTAAACGTTCTAAGAATTCACTATGATAAACTGATCAATGCGTTGCATAGCTCCTATGCGTTACTGCATAGGAGCTATGTTTTGGGCTCTTTGACACTAATATATATGTTGAGATTCTATGCTAATTCACGGATGCACCCCCGCCCCCCTACGTGTTGTCTCCCTCCACTGGTGACGCTTTGCCAATCTGAGACCTCACCCCTCACAGTGACTCGCTGTCTTCTGTTGTTTAGGTGCTCCCTTATCCCAATGGAGTACTTTCCGTTTCATTCCTGCCTTCATTTCCAGCTTGTGTCTCTCTCCACTAACTGACTGTGGTAAAATACTCACCTAGTTGTACACACCTAGTTGTGCTTGCGGGGGGTTGAGCTCTGGCTCTCTGGTCTACCTCTCAACTGTCAATCACTGGTGTACAGATTCCTAAACCTACTGGACTCTATCATATCTTCATTTGAAACTGGCATGGAGTCAGCCTCCACCACATCCCCGCCTAGTGCATTCCATCTGTTAACAACTCTGACACTGAAAAGTTTTTTCTAACGTCCCCTGTGGCTCATTTGGGTACTCAGTTACTACCTATGTCCCCTTGTTTCGGTGCCACCTGTGTTAAACAGTTAACTTATCTACCCTCTCAATTCCTCTGAGAATTTTGTAGGTAGTGAATAATGGTGTCCCCTTACTCTTCTGTCTTCCAGTGTCGTGAGGTGCATTTCACGCAAACCTTTCTCGTATTTCATGTCTCTTAGTACTGGGAATAGCTTAGTGGCGTACCGGTGGCTAAGCAGACAGAACACTGGACGCGTGATCCTGTGGTACCGGGTTTGATCCCGGGCGCCGGCGAGAAACAATGGGCAATAGTTCTTTTTCACCCTGATGCACTGTTTACCTAGCAGTACAATAGGTTACCTCGGAGTTAGTCAGCAGTCAAGGCTTGCTTCCTGACGGATGGAGGCCTGGTCGAGGACCGGCCGCGGGGACCCTAAAAGCCCCGAAATTCATCTGAAGATAAACCTTCAGAAGATATACCTCTGCACTTTTTCCAGCTTCGTCTTGTCCTTCACATGGTACAGGTTTCTTGCTTGGGCCACATACTTCGGGATTGGTCTTACGTATACAAACCCGTTCTCGCACTTGCCTATAGTCAATATCTTGCTTATTAATAAGTGCATATGTGACATACTAATTTATTGTGAATATTTGAGTTTACTTGAGAAGCTGAATAGAAAACCACAACCAAACCTAACCTTCTTAGTATGTGAAGATATTACAATTAGTACTGAACTCTATACCTATGTTGGTATTACAGTTTAAAAAATAATAAAACAAAACTAAAATATATAATAAATTGTAAGTAAATCAGGATACTGTCAATTTTTTTTATAAATCTCTATTGTTTAATAAAACTAAGATGGAAAAAGTTAGTGCCTTGAAAAAATATGGCCTGGAATATGTCACATCTGTCCTTATTTATAAGCAAAATAGTGATTATAAGCAATAAGTCATATATATGTGCTATCTTGAGCGAGGTCAGGTTGCAATGCATGGGGTAACAAGGTTCTGAATGATTCTTACACAAGTTCCTGAAGGCAGTTCTGATGTTAGCCAGCGCCTTACATACGCCACAGATGTTATTCTCTTTATGTGGGCTTCATGGAGACAGGTTTGGTGTGAAATCAACTCTAGATCTTTCTGTAAATTTCATGAAAGACTTCATGTCCAATTCGGAATCCTGTGTCTGACCTCCTGTTTACACCTCTTGCTACCACTTACCTCTTCTCGTGTTTGGTGTTCGTCTCGGTGCTTCTCCGCCTCCTCCTCGTCACGTGCCTGCTTCAGTTTCCGACACTATTTTCCTGTATATTTTTCTCCGCCTTTTTCTGACGATACGAACACAAATGATGCTTTCTGTATGCCAAGTGGAGACTCTTTCTTTTCCCGCAGTGTCCAAGCATTTTTTCCTTCCTGCAGGCTGTGTTTGTCGGCTGTGTTTGTCGGCTGTTTGTCGGCTGTGTTGTCGGCTGTGTTTGTTGGCTGTATTTGTTGGCTGTGTGTGTCGGCTGTGTGTGTGTCGACTGTGTGTGTCGGCTGAGTTTGTCGGATGGTGGGGACGAGGGGAATGGGGAATGGTGGGGAGGAAATGGGGACGAGGGTGTGGGAGATAGTGGGGAGGATGAGGGGAAGGTGGAGTGGGGAATGGTTACGAGGACGAGGGGATGTTGGAGTTGTGGATGATGGGGAGGAAAAAGGTACGGGGGAGAGAGGAATGGTGGGGAGGTACTGGGAGACCGGAGAAGGTTGCTGTGGCTCAGCAACGCGTGGCCGGGTAACCCTAGCATATATATATATATATATATATATATATATATATATATATATATATTATATATATATATATATATATATATATATATATATAATATATATATATATATATTGTGACGATAATCTCTTCCCAGAGATTGAGCCTGCTATATCTTCTCATCGTCCCGTTCTCAACAATATGCAAGATACGTTTTATAGTGGCTTAACGTATATATCAAGACAGCCACACGCACCTGCAACTCCCTCCTTCCCCCCACTTCTGCACACCTGGTCGCGCCGACGGCTACAGTCCCAGACAAACTACTTGTTACTGGACGCCCTGCGTTCTCATTGGCCGTTAAACAACACACCACTCCAGCTCCACGCCAATCACATTCCTCGCAAGCCATTGTCAGGACCGTCCAGCCATTCTCTCACCAGAATATCTAGTGCTCTCATGCTATGAACACCTAAGTTGACTCACCTCGTGTGATCAAATAGAGGTTTATAGCTAGCGCATATATTCCCAGCACTAATATTATTTTGCTTGTTATTGTATGTCACTTCTCCTCCCTTTAACGTAATCCAGTTTTATGTTCAGTTATTTTTCCACTTGTTGTTCTGCACCATTAAGCCAAGATTTTTGCCTTTATTTCAATTTGTTTTTTAGTGTTATTAAAGAGCATTGTTTATTATTGTGTTTTATGTCTCTTCCCTTACCTTACCACAGATTATCAAACACGCAGTCATTCTTTTTTTCTTTTTTTTTTTATATGTGGCCCGGCCTTAACATCTGCCAGTGGAAGACTGCCGACCACCATACTCCACTACTTTACCGTCACATATAATTGGGGGCCTGTCCTAGGAGCTGCACTCAGGTATTGGTAATTGTGGTAAGCGTACTTGGCTTTCATTCCCTTGCTTTCAATATTTACATTAATCATTTTATTATTATATGGTGCTGTGTATATTGTGCATTACGGGAGTAGCATATGGTGAGTGTGAGACAACTTTGGATTACGTGGTGACTGTAGGCCGCAGTCATACTCTTAATTGGTCGTCTCCCCCTTCCGTGTTATTACCCGTGTTTAACATCTTTTGTCCCTCAGATATTTCTCACATTTTTGACAGATTATCACATAGGTACCCTGGTACTGTGGTCTGTCTCCGGGTCAATAGCACCTAATTTCTGCAATCCGACTCTAGGAGGAAAAAGAGGGCCAAAGATCCTCTAGCACGGACTATTATTGGCGAGTTGGGACCTCGCCGATAGTTCTCGTCACCAGTTGACACTCGCACCCCTACTCGTTGGTCAGAATTGATGGTATTTACTCAAGGTAGGGAATTAGCTTTCTTTCTTTTGAGCACGAAGTTCGCTAATTCTGTAAATACCATATTCAATTTCAGTGGGTACCTTGCTTATGTTCTATAGTGACTTGGCAAGGTATGACTACATTTTTGGACTACCTCATTTATTTTGAAGCCATTTAGTGTTTCACTTGTCTTTTAAACTCAGTTTCCACTAATTAGTAGGATTTTCTTGCCTTTATCCTCCCACAGTGAGTACCAGGTACAAGATTTCCTGCGACCTTATTCATTTACCATCTTGAATTAACTTTAATTATTAATAATTCCCCACAGGATAGGTATCAGTTGCCACGTTTCCTGTTTCTGACATTCACCATATTCTCACAGTATATTCGTGTCTCATTTATTTACCATGTTTCGTATCCAAACTTTCAAGGCAGATCCAGAAGGTGAAATAGAGAAATTGCGTCATGCTAAAAGGGTCGAATTGATAACTCTTGCACACGAGTATCAATTGGAAGTTCCACCTGGCGCCAACAAATATGCCATACATAATATAATTTTAGATTATCTTTTGGATGAAGGGAAGATAGATTCTGATACTCATGAACAATACACTATTTCAGATAAGCATGATTTGACAGCAATAAAGCTCAAGCTAGAACTTGCTAAGATCGAGCGGGAGCAACAACAGGAAGCAGCTGCCATCAGAAAGGAAGAACGAGAAATTCAAGAGCGAGAGGCGCACTCCGCACTGAAGAAAGAAGAAAGTGAACGTGAGTTGGCCTTATACAAACAGCGACTCGAGATACAACGTGAACACGACAAACGGCAGGCAGAAACAGCTCTAGACTGTCGTGACCGAGAACTCACGAGGGACGCTGCACACCAAGCTCAACTCCAGCAAGCTGCAGCTAGTCTTCCTCCCAGTTTCAATGTCTCCCATGCAAGTAAGTTAATGCCCCCGTTCATAGAAACGGAGGTTGATGTGTTCTTCACAACTTTTGAGACCCTTGCTAATCAACTTAGTTGGCCTGACGACCAATGGGCTACCCTTCTCCGAGTACATTTAACAGGTAGAGCAGCCGTCACACTCAGCACTTTGGCATCAGAAAACGACTACACCACCTTGAAGCAAGCTGTGTTGGACGCCTACCTTCTCTCCACCGAAAGCTATCGACGAAAGTTCCGTGACTACGTCAAGGCAAGTACCACCACCTTCTTAGAATTTGCTAACACCAAACGGAGATATTTCATGAAATGGCTGGAGGCAGCACATGTCTCTACTTTTCCAGAGCTTGTCAACCTCATACTGGTTGAAGAATTTTTGAGACGTGTACCTCCTCCTGTCCGCCTATACTTAGCAGACAAAGAAGAGACCGATTTGGTGAAGTGCGCGAAGTCAGCTGACACTTACAGCCTCATCCACCGGCTGACACCAGAACCTACCAGTAAGAAGTCTTGGTACAGTTACGAGAAAGCGAGCCCAGATCAAGGTACCTCTCAACTGTACTGCAGGTATTGTCGACTATATGGACATACCATAGAAAAATGTGGTAAGTCCCAATCTAAAGGTAACATAGAACCTCCTCCTAAGCCCAAACCTACTCACCCTAAGTCCGGTAAGCCTGTAATGAATGTTGGTGTTCATGCTAATGATCTCTCTCTCTTTAGCAAGCATCTATATCCAGGAACTATCACTACCCACGGTTCAGATTCAGAGGGACGTTTTGGACTTAAGATCCTGCGGGACACAGCGGCTCTACAATCGATCGTCTTGAAATCAGCTGTGCCCAACGTCGCCTACACAGGAGAGACTGTATTCATCACTGACCTTACTGCTACAACTCCTTATCCTCTTGCCAGAGTTTACCTAGATTGTCCCTTCGTGACCGGTGAAGTCCAAGTCGCCGTCAGGGAAAAGCCTTTTCCCATGCCTGGAGTGCAACTTCTCCTGGGCAACGACTTGGCAGAAGACCAACAACCAAACAACCTGATCGTCAAGGACATATCCGAGGTGAGCAACTCTGTGTTGGATAACCCGATTTTTGAGCATGTTCCAGCAAAGGTTCAAGAGAGTGATGAAGGTTCTCCTCCTGTTATGGTGACCACCCGTGCTCAAGCTGCACGACCACAGCCAGCTGACTCTACTGCTACCGCTGTCCCTCAGGACCCTTCGAAACTACCCCCTAATCTGACCGCTTTGGAGTTCCGTAAGTTACAGAGAGATGATCTTACCTTGACACCATTATTCTTTCAGGCTGAAACCCAATCCGACAGTGTTCCTGGGTTCTTTATGGAGAACGAATTACTCTATCGCAGGTATAGACCCAGTAAACTGAAGGACGAGGACGATTGGGCAGACGTTGAACAACTAGTGATTCCTACCAGCCTGCGGCCCACGATTCTACACCTGGCCCACGGAGCATTGTCACACTACGGGTTCAACAAGACTTACCATGGAATTCGGCAAGACTACTACTGGCCAGGTATGGTTAACGATGTAAAGAAGCATGTCAAACTGTGCCACGTGTGTCAGTTAGCCGGGAAACCGAACGTTTCCATTCCCAGAGCACCACTGATACCCATCCAGGTGCCTGAGGAACCGTTCCACAAACTTATTATTGACTGTGTTGGTCCTTTGCCTCGGACCAGTGCAGGCAACGCCTATATCTTAACTATCCTGTGTCCTACCACCAGATTCCCCATAGCAGTTCCAGTGAAAAACATTACGGCTGCTACAGTGGTGAAGAATTTATTGAAAATCTTCACCCAGTATGGATTTCCGAGGGAGATTCAGAGCGACTGTGGCACCAACTTCACCAGTGATCTCTTCAAACGGACTCTGGAGGAGTTCAACATCAAACAGGTACTGTCCAGCCCCTATCATCCTGCTTCACAGGGTTCTCTCGAGCGTAGTCATCAGACTATCAAGGCACTCTTAAAAAAGTTTTGCAATGAGACCTCAAAGGATTGGGATAGGCAACTTGATCTCATTATGTGCATTTTCAGAAGTCTTCCCAACGAGTCACTAGGAGTATCTCCTTATGAGATGCTCTACGGACGTAAGTGCCGTACACCTCTCAAGGCTTTCAAGGATTCTCTACGTGATGCCACCTTCAGTGAGCATCAGAATGTGCCCCAGTATCTTCAAAACCTCCGACACATTCTAGAGAGGGTCCATTCCTTTGCTAGCAACAACCTACAGAAAGCCCAAGAGAGGATGAAGACTCGTTACGACCAGCACTGCAAAGTAAGGAAGTTTAAACCAGGAGACTTAGTTCTTGCCTATTTCCCTATCCCAGGTTCTCCTTTGCAGAACAGGTTCTCAGGACCCTACCGTGTTAAGGAGTGCCGGAACAACTTCAACTACGTTCTCGAGACCCCCGATAGGCGGCGGAAGACCCAGCTGTGCCACATTAACCTGCTTAAACTTTACCAGGGTGTTCCTCCCACTGTGCTAACCACCTATTCTACATTTACAGGACCATATAGCCACAGTGAGACCTTCCCTGCTTCTCCTTCCGAAAACACTGACACTGAGACAGCGCTTTCTAATTCGGAAATCCTTACTGACTTTCACAATCATTTTCAAGACAATAATTGTGCTCCTCTATCATATTCTAATACATCTCTCGCCTCACCAGATATCACCAAGTCTCCCATCCTCCATATCGACGCCAGTGGTACCGGCAACGTGGGTGACCTGGTACAACAAGGCGAAGAGACTATACGTACCAACTACCATAAACGACACCACGAGCAACAAGGAGCTACTCGTCGTCCTGAACGGGCAACACTTTGCTCCATACCAGCAAAGTACTCAGTCCACCACCATCTACATGGACCACAACCATCTTCATTTCCTACAGACAGCCCAACTCAACCATCGACTACTTCTATAATGGGCTTGCCAGCTACATCATTTCAGCCTGGAGATTGCTACACCCAGAAGTCTGACTACATCATATCAGACGTCCTCTCCAGCATCACTGAGGTAGAGCCTGCTCCACCTCCCACTCTACCTCCCGTGAACGTGACTCTACCAGAACCGCAGGCTTCGGGGGAGAGTTGTGACGATAATCTCTTCCCAGAGATTGAGCCTGCTATATCTTCTCATCGTCCCGTTCTCAACAATATGCAAGATACGTTTTATAGTGGCTTAACGTATATATCAAGACAGCCACACGCACCTGCAACTCCCTCCTTCCCCCCCACTTCTGCACACCTGGTCGCGCCGACGGCTACAGTCCCAGACAAACTGCTTGTTACTGGACGCTGCGTTCTCATTGGCCGTTAAACAACACACCACTCCAGCTCCACGCCAATCACATTCCTCGCAAGCCATTGTCAGGACCGCCCAGCCATTCTCTCACCAGAATATCTAGTGCTCTCATGCTATGAACACCTAAGTTGACTCACCTCGTGTGATCAAATAGAGGTTTATAGCTAGCGCATATATTCCCAGCACTAATATTAATTTTGCTTGTTATTGTATGTCACTTCTCCTCCCTTTAACGTAATCCAGTTTTATGTTGTTATTTTTCCACTTGTTGTTCTGCACCATTAAGCCAAGGCTTTTGCCTTTATTTCAATTTGTTTCTTAGTGTTATTAAAGAGCATTGTTTATTATTGTGTTTTATGTCTCTTCCCTTACCTTACCACAGATTATCAAACACGCAGTCATTCTTTTTTTTTTCTTTGTAATATTTATATGTGGCCCGGCCTTAACATCTGCCAGTGGAAGACTGCCGACCACCATACTCCACTACTTTACCGTCACAATATATATATATATATATATATATATATATATATATATATATATATATATATATATATATATATGACCGAAAAAGTAAGATTAATATATATATATATATATATATATATATATATATATATATATATATATATATATATATATATATATATATATATATATATATTGTCACGGGGGTTGGACCTGGGCTCTGCTAGCACTCGGCTGCTAGGGGCTCAAAAGGCCGAATACTCAGCCCCTCCGACTCCCGGGATTCACTGGAGTCTCCTTGGTCCCACAGGAGAGGACCAGCAATGCCCACCTCCGCAGGTTTTGCTTCCACCACTGAAGGGGTGCCACTGACTCACCCTGGAAGCCCTTCAGTCAACCACGGGGAAACTGCTATCAGCACTTCCGGCCTAGACCCGTGGAGGAGTGAAGGAAGACTTGGGCTTACCTTGTAACAATAACCTCCCTGAGTCTTGCCTGCCAGACAAAAAGGTTGCAGGAACTCCTTTCCTGCCTGTCTTCTATATCTTCTTCTCAACAAGGTCGCCAACTGGGTTATTATATCTGCACCCCAGCAATGCAGTTCAGTGGGTTTATAATATATTGTTTGTTGCCAGAGTGTTGCTACTCCCAAGATCTACTATTGGACTGTCGGCCCATGGTACTCTCCCCTGAAGGTCCGTGTGGCTTTACCTCTCTCTAGACACCACGTTACTAATTGCCACCATTCAGGCACTAGTACTGATCGGATGGCTAAGGGTACACTTTATATAAGTCTGTGCTGTTTTAACACTCTCCAGGCAATAAGAACTTCCATAGAGAACGTGGTGTCCCCTAGGTGGTACTATGATAACCTTCGTGTATGCTCATATAGAAATATTATAATGGAGGCACACTTAAACACAATAATAAAATGTGTGAATTTACTGACACGAATTACATGATCACACATACAATCACAAGCAATACATAAATATGAAAATAAGGATAATAAGTCTGGAGACCGTAAGCAACTCTTCTTCCGCGACCTCCAACACTCCTTCAACTGGGCAGAAAGACAGGAGTCACACACTCTCACAGAAGGGCCTCTTCACCACGTCGGCACCTCTTCTTCACTGTCCTGCCGTCCACACACACTGTCCTCTCTGACAGTCCTGGACATAAGCTACCCTGCAGCCTATTCTACTACTAAAGTATTAATGTCCTATTTCCACATACATAAGTGAATATTATGGCCTATCTAGCCTACTCACACAAAGGGGTAAAGGGAGGGAAAATGACCTACCTTTACATTCCTGGCTCACGACGCCTGTCCCTCGATGGTGTGAGGTTCCCACGCTTCCTGAGTCGATCCTTGGCGATCCAGGAACGTTCCCACAGGTCCTCAGGTGTCGTGAAGCCTTCGCGTCGTCGCCGTTCCAATCCCTGAGATTCAGCTATCCCAATCCTGGTTTACCAATGGGCACTGAGCTAATCGCTATATTCACACACTCGTTCCTTCCACAAGGCGTTGTTCCTCGTCCTAGGAAGGGTGTCGTCCCTCTAACACCCTCAGTGGATGTGACCCGGTCACAGCTAGGCCTGGCCGCCACACCTTCCAGGCCCTCAATGTCCAGCGTCGCCGCCGACAATTTTCCAAGTTTGGCACTTCTCTGCTCAATCAACTTGGTTCCGTTTTGCTTCCCAGAAGCGCGGGGCCTCCAATATATAAGGTGGGCTGCGATGGCTAGCTCTAATCCACTGAGAAAGGCCCGTAAAGCCTCCAATCCTTGAGAGCTGACCCAGGCGCATCCTCTCGCCTCTACTGTCAGGCCAACTCTGACGTTGGCGCCGCCCGGGGCACTCGGTGACGTCACGGCGGGTTCTGATTGGTCGCCCGTGACCCAAGCCACCTAATCCGCACACGGCTAGCGTCCATTCCAAAACGTCATATCTGCAGTAGGGGATACTCTTTCATTTATATCGGGGCACCAATTTCCCTTTACTTACAACTTATAATGTAACTTTCTCCCCGTAGGGAGAGTTGATATGACTCTTAAAGCAGGCAAATGAAAGAGATAGGAGAGGGCACCGTAACATACCCCTCCCCTTAAAATAAGAGTCATATCGGTTAGTGAATCCGGGAGAGGGCATCTGCTACCACATTCTCCCTTCCTTTAATGTGCCTGATTTCTAGCCAGTACTCTTGTAACAGTAGGGCCCATCTTGTCAGCCTTTGGTTCGTGTTCTTCATCCTGTGCACGAACGTCAAGGGGTTATGATCGGTGAACACTTGCACCGGTCTAGTACCTCCACCCACATAGACGTCGAAATGCTTCAGTGCCAGGATCAGGGCTAAGGCTTCCTTTTCCACTGTACTATAAGCCCTCTGGTACTTTTCGAATTTCTTCGAGTAGAATGCTACTGGACGGTGAACTCCGTCCTTCTCTTGAGCTAACATGGCTCCAATCCCCACGTCGCTAGCGTCGACGTACAAGATAAAGTTTGACTCGAAGTCGGGCGAAATCAGCACTGGCGCTTCGGTTAATAACTTCTTAGTCTTCTCGAAGGACTCCTGGCATGCTTCCCCCCACCTCCATCTAACGTTCTTAGATAGCAATTCAGTCAGAGGGTGTGCCACTGTCGAGAAGTTCTTGCAAAATCCTCTGTAGTATCCGATCATCCCTAAATATCGTAACAATTCTTTTCTCGTCCTGGGATTCGGATATTCTTTGATTGCCTTCACTTTCTGGTCTACTGGAGTCACTTTCCCTTGACCCACGATGAAACCTAAGTATTCTAATCGGGCCTTTCCGAATTCGCTCTTGGCCAGATTAACTGTCAGGTTCGCTTCTTCCAACCGTTGGAATAACTCCGTCAGTCGATTCATGTGTTGTTTCCAGCTATCGGCGTACACCACAATATCGTCTATATACACGGCGCAACCGTCCATCCCTCTTAGCACTTCGTTCATCATCCTCTGGAAACAACTTCCGCTGTTCTTCATACCAAACGGAAGTACCTTATACTGGTACAATCCGTCTGGAGTAGCAAACGCTGAGATCTTTCTCGCACTCGGAGACAAAGGGATTTGATAGTATCCTTTCAGCAGATCGACCTTGGTGACAAACCTTGCGTTTCCCACTTGGTCGACGCAATCACTTACTCGGGGCATCGGGTGAGAATCCGACACGGTTATGGAATTCACTTTGCGATAGTCGGTGCAAAAACGATAGGATCCATCACTCTTCTTGACCAGCACACAGGGCGAGCTCCACTCACCATTGCTGGGCTCAGCGAGATCATTCGCTAGCAAATATTCCACCTCCTGTCGCATGATCTTCCTCTTTTCAGGACTCACCCGATAAGCGCTCTGCTTGATTGGCTTTCCTCCGCGCACGTCCACTTCGTGCACCACACTCTTGTGCCGTCGGGGCACATCCGTGAAGAGCGACTTGTTCCTTCGTATCAGGGTCACTAGATCTCTCCTTTTCCCTTTATCCAGATGACGCAGCCTCTCTTCTAGATGTACCAAACTCTCTGTGTTTGACAGGCGTGTACCATCGGCACGGGCCCACTTTCTTTCCTCTGCTGGCAACACTTGGCCCATCTCCATACACAGAGCCAATTTCCCTTCCTGGGACGGTGTTGCTCCCTTCACTCCCGAACTCTCTTGCTCCTCTGGGAAGTATGGCTTCAAACGATTGATATGACATACCTGTGTCTTGTTAGGGCGATTCGGCTTACTGATCTCATAACTTACAGGACCCACACGCCGAACAACCGAGTATGGACCACCAAAGCGTGATTCCGTCACTCTACCTCTCCCAGGTAGCAACATCATCACTCTGGCTCCTGCCTCGAACTCCCTTGGGACAGCCTTCTTGTCGTACCAGATCGACATCTTCTCTTGAGCTGTCTTCAGGTGATCAGCAGCCAGCTCCTTCGCCGTTTTCAATCGTTCGTGGAATCTCCGCACATACTCTTCCACTGTCACTAATGTTTTCTCCGCCGTCAACTGCTCCTTCAGCATCAATAACGGGCTCCTTACTTCGTGCCCAAACACTAGCTGGAATGGAGAGAATCCCAGAGACTCAACTATAGCATCTCGGATCGCGAACAGGGCTGGACAGACAGCCTCATCCCATTCCGCTCCCTGTTCTGCACAATACACTCTTAAGATGGTCTTCAGAGTGGAATGGAACCTCTCAATCGCTCCCTGCGATTGAGGTCTATAAGGAGACGATCGTAGTTGGGCTATTCCCCAGCTTGCCATAGCTTGCCTAAACCACCTCGACTGGAAAACGCTTCCACAGTCGGACTGGATCTCCTTGGGCACACCTACCCAAGCAAAGAACCGCTGAAGGTGTCCCATGACGCATCTCGATGTCACCTTCCGCACTGGGATCGCCTCTGGAAATCTCGTCGAAGCACACATGATAGTCAATAAGTAATTATTCCCTTTTCTGGTCTTAGGTAGTGGTCCCACGACGTCGATTATTAGGCGTTCAAACGCCTGGCCGAACGCAGGAACTGGAACCAAAGGTGCTTTCGGGATGGCAGGGACGTTCTTCCCGCTCTCTGGCACGGGAAACACGTCTTGCAAATTCTTCTTACATCCGCGTCCATGCCCGGCCAATAAAAATGTTCCCGAAGCCTGCTTAAAGTCTTGGTCACTCCCAAGTGACCCGCGGGATCCACTGAGTGTGCAAGCTTCAGTACCGCGTTTCTGTACCGCGCCGGCACCACCACCTGACGCCTCACTCTCAGCATATCATCACCCGCTTCTTCCCTAACCGGTCTCCACTGCCTCATTAGCACTCCCTTCTCCACGAAGAAGTGAGTTGGTGACTCGGGTCCGGCGAGACCTCCTTCAGCCTCCCGTACCAACTCAGGAAACTCTTCCTTTTGCAGCTCACCTAGACGGGTGCGGTCAATGCCTAGAGGACTGGTGAGAGTAACTTGGACACTCCTATCCGACCCTTCCTCACCTGTCGCTTGTCCTCTGGCCTCCTCTCGGAACAAATGATCGAGCCCCAGGTCACCCGGCATGTTCTCTTCGGCGTGACTGGATCCGCTCACATCATCTTCCCTCACGTCTCGTCCCGACGTCACCGCGCATACCGGAAATGCCACTCTCGCAATTTCCGTTTCGCCACTGCTGGCGCCCGTCCTGCTGCTCTGTCGATAGGGTTCTATACACTCCTCACCTTTAATCAAATTCGGGAGAACACATCCCCCACAGGAGTCATTCCCTAGGATCACCTGAGCTTCCATCCTGGGCAGTAGAGCACAGACCCCTACTACGAGAGTCTGACAACCATAGTCTGAATTAAGAGTCACCTTATGAAGGGGCATCCTCACTTGTCCCCCCAACGTCCTTATCAGGGCTTCCCCTGTACTGGAACTTCTGTAGTCCTCGGGGAAGAGGGATTCACTAACAAGGGTGAAGTCGGATCCAGTGTCCCTCAGCATCCTTGCTGGCACAGGATCAGCTCCTCTTATCTTCACCGTCCCCTCACACACAAAGGGGTGAATCCTCTTCTCCCTTATCACTGGCATATCACCTGAATTATCGTTGGCTTCTTCGCTTCCTATCCTCGCGAAAGCCACATTCCCACCGTGCCTTGGGCGGCTGCACTCCCTTGCAAAGTGTCCTCGTCCCCCACAGTTGTAACACCGACCACCTCTCCTGGGCGACCCTCTACTAGTCACCCTGGTAGCACCAACGGTAGAGGTTCCCTGGGTCCTCCTAGGACTCCCCGTCGTCGGTTCCCGGGCAGCGGCAATCGCTCCCGAGCTAGGTCCACTGCTCACAGCTTGGGGCTTCCTTCCCGCGTCCCTTGAGCTCTTGAACCGGGTTACTTCATCGGGCACACTACTCTTGGGAGAGTCCCCACCCGTCCTCGCTCCTCCTGAACTCCTAAAGTTCCCTCCCGACCTGGGGTAAGGCGAGTGTCTGGGCGGCCCCTCCCTCCTGAGATGTAGTGCCTCCTCCAGCATGTCGGCTCGGTCCGCTGCAGCCTTTAGGTCCTTAATACCTGCTTCTCTCACCCTTACTCGCAACTCTGGATGGAGCACTGACATAAACTTCTCCATCACTATCAGTCGTTTGATATCATCCGCCGACTCCGCTTCCTCCGCCTTCAACCACCGTAGGAACTTCCGTTCCATATCCCTGGCGGTCTCGGCGTAAGACTTTCCCGACGCTCTTGTACACTCTCTGAACCGCTTCCGGTACATCTCCGGAGTCAGCCGGAATGAGTGGAGCACCGCATTCTTAATTGCGTCGTAATTAGCACACTCTTCTAGGTCCAGCATGTTGTAGGCTTCCCGGGCCTCACCAGTCAACCTGCCCTGGACCAGAGCAGCCCAATCATCTTCTGGCCACTCCTTCAGAGTTGCTATCCGTTCAAAGTGTTCGAAGAACGCCTCAGCTTCTTGTGGTTCGAACGTAGGTAAGTCACGTTCCCTTACCTTGAAGTCATCCCGCCGTGCAGGTAGTGCGGGCAGACCACGCTCAATGCGACGCAATTCGACTTCTTTCTTTGCCTTTATCTCCTCCAGTCGCAGTTGTCTCTCTCCTTCTTCTCGCTGCAGCCGTGCTTCTCGCTCACGCTCCTCTCGCTGCATTTGCGCTTCTCTTTCCTCTCGCTGCATTTGCGCTTCTCTCTCCTCTCGTCTCAGCTGGGCTTCCAGTTGCATCTTCATTATTTCCAGTTGCAGGCTCCTCTTACTACAGCTGGACCTTCCACTGCTCCCATGTTCACTGTGAATTCTCTCCACACTGGTAGGCGCTTGGGGTGGCTCTAGTCGGGACGGTTCTCCTTGAGATGGCTCCTCTCCCGTCGCCTCCTCTCGAGCTGTGAGCTGTGCCATGATCTCTATCCTTCGCTCCGCGACCTTAGTCGTCCTCAACCTGATCCCAAAGTGGTTTGCCACTTGTTGGAGCTGGGCCTTGGTACACTCTTCCAAAATTCTCTCGTCCCTTGTGTCAATAAATTTCTTTACTTTATCCTCCTCCATCTCTATATCGTCGAGCATACACGACAGCACAGACAAGTTAGTAGGTACTAATTTCACTGTTTCAGTCCCTTAGCTGGTTGGGTAACAGTACTCTGAATTCACTGGCCACACTGTATTTGTACCCTGGCAACACTGTCTTGAAATCTTGGGCAACACTGTAGCTTGATCAACACACCTTGGCAACACTGTAGCTTGATCCACTCTTCCTGGCGAAGTCTCCAGTTCTTGGCTACTGTGGTTCGAATCCTGGCAAGGTCGCCAGTTCTCTGTCACGGGGGGTGGGCCGGGGCTCTGCTAGCACTCGGCTGCTAGGGGCTCGAAAGGCCGAATACTCAGCCCCTCCGACTCCCGGGATTCACCGGAGTCTCCTTGGTCCCACAGGAGAGGACCAGCAATGCCCACCTCCGCAGGTCTTTGCTTCCACCACTGAAGGGGTGCCACTGACTCACCCTGGAAGCCCTTCAGTCAACCACGGGGAAACTGCTATCAGCAATTCCGGCCTAGACCCGTGGAGGAGTGAAGGAAGACTCGGGCTTACCTTATAACAACAACCTCCCTGAGTCTTGCCTGCCAGACAAAAAGGTTGCAGGAACTCCTTTCCCGCCTGTCTTCTATATCTCTTCTTAACAAGGTCGCCAGCTGGGTTATTATATCTGCACCCCAGCAATGCAGTTCAGTGGGTATATTATATATTGTTTGTTGCCAGAGTGTTGCTACTCCCAAGATCTACTATTGGACTGTCGGCCCAGGGTACCCTCCCTTGAAGGTCCGTGTGGCTTTACCTCTCTCTAGCCACCACGTTATTAGTTACCACCATTCAGGCACTAATACTGCTCGAATGGCTAAGGATACACTCTTATATAAGTCTGTGCTGTTGCCACTCCCTAGGCAATAAGAAATTCTATAGGGAACGTGATGTTCCCTAGATGGTATTATGGTCACCCTCGTGTATACTCAATAGAGAGATTTTGTAATGGAGGCACACTTAAAACACAATAATAAAATGTGTGAATTTACTTACACAAACTACATGATCACACATATGATTACAAGTGATACAAGAAAATGAAAATAATAATAATAACTCTGGAGACTGTCAGCAACTCTTCTCTCACGTTCTCCAGGCTCCTTCAACTGGGCAGATAGACAGGAGTCACACACTCTGTCACAGAAGGGCCTCTTCACCACGTCGGCACCTCTTCTTCACTGTCCTGCCGTTCACACACACTGTCCTCTCTGACAGTCCTGGACATAAGCTGCCCTGCAGCCTATTCTACTACTAGAATATTAATGTCCTATTGCCACACATATATAAGTGAATATTATGGCCTACCTAGCCTACTCACACAAAGGGGTAATGGGAGGGAAAATGATCTACCTTAACAATCCTGGCTCACGACGCCTGTCCCTCGATGGTGTGAGGTTCCTACGCTTCCTGAGTCGATCCTTGGCGATCCAGGAACGTTCCCACAGGTCCTCAGGTGTCGTGAAGCCTTCGCGTCGTCGCCGTTCCAATCCCTGAGATTCAGCTAGCCCAATCTTGGTTCACCAATGGGCGCTGAGCTAATCACCATATTCACACACACGTTCCTTCCACGAGGCGTTGCTCCTCGTCCTAGGAACGGTGTCGTCCCTCTAACACCCTCAGTGGATGTGACCCTGTCACAGCTAAGTCTGCCCGCCACACATCCCAGGTCCTCAAGTCCAGCGTCGCCGCCCAGCGTCGCCGCCGACAATTTTCCAAGTTTGGCACTTCTCTGTTCAATGAACTCGGTTCCTTTTCGCTTCCCAGAAGCGCGGGGTCTCCAATATATTAGGTGGGCTGCGATGACTAGCTCTAATCCACTGGGAAAGGCCTGTAGAGCCTCCATTCCTTGAGAGTTGACCGAGATGCGTCCTACCGCTTCTACTGCCAGGCCAGCTCTGACGTTGGCGCTGCCCGGGGCACTCGGTGACGTCACGGCGGGCTCTAATTGGTCGCCCGTGACCCGAGCCACCCAATCCGCACACGGCTAGCGCCCCTTCCAAAACGTCATATCTGCAGTAGGGGATACTCTTTCATTTCTGTCGGGGCACCAATTTCCCTTTACTTTCAACTTTAATGTAAGTTTCTCCCTGTAGAGAGAGTTGATATGACTCTTAAAGCTGGCAACGAAAGAGATAGGAGAGGGCACCGTAACAATATATATATATATATATATATATATATATATATATATATATATATATATATATATATATATATATATATATATATATATATATATATATATATATATATATATATATATATATATATATATATATATATATATATATATATATATATATATATATATATACATATTTTTTATGCTTTATTGTGTATTTAAAGGTTACAAAACATACAAGACAAATGCCTAAAGGTTATGGATCTCTTGAAGCTCCTCCGCTTCCGGACAGGAACCAAGGACGCAGCAAGCATTTCCCCTCTAGATCGCCACACTGAGGCACTGAAACAAAAAACTGCAAGCCCTTGGGTCTCTGGTGACGTCAATGAGCTTGGAACCCAATTCCTTGAGAAATCCCAAGGCACTCTTGCCCCAGGGGCCATGCGTCTCAGACGCTATGGGAACAAAGAGGTATTGGCCTGCCAGTCGCCTGTATTTGAGAGATTTTGCTGTTTCCCTGTGGTTGGCCGCCCCACCTGCTTGATCAGCTCCGAAGTGTACATAGGTGTCAGCCAGGGTGGATACACATGTGTAGTCCCACACCAACTGTCTACCCTCCTTCCATGAGTATATGGTGATGCCATCAGGGCGAAGTGCGGGGAAATCCGGGTTCTGGACCCCTAGGATGCGAGGTTCTCTCTCCGCTGGGCACTTAGCTGAGACGAGGCTTCTCTTGATGATGTCATTGACCTCGTTGTGTCTTGCATGCCAGCCCTTTGTGCTTCCGCAATGCAACCCATGCAGTCCGTATTGGTCTGCTTCCACCCTGTTGCAAATACACTTGTATTCAGTGTGAATTGGGGCACCAAGGCGGAGGGCCACTGCTACACGAAGGGATTCTGGATCTAGGCGCGTGCCCATTGCTGACATGGGTACTGCCAGGAGGAAGTCTCCTGCATGGGGGGCACGCACTGCTCTGAGGCGGGCTTTCTCCTTGTCTGATGTTGCGGCACTGAGCATGGCATCAGCTACTTTTTCCACTAGAGGGTGGTCCCAGCCGGACTGTTTGTGTTGTTTTGTTGGCTCTATAATGGTTGCTGGGGCTGCGAGAACATCCCACTGATTTGAACATTCAGTGAAAGCAGGATCGTGTATTCCTGCTGAATCTCTCAAGGTTGCAGGTAAGATATCTCTGACGAGGTCGTGCGATGCATGGGAGGAGGAAAGGAAGGCTGGTAGAGCAATTTGGGAGGCTGTGCGGACACCAAGGCCGCCAAGTCTTACAGGAAGGGTTGCTTGCTCCCACTGAGAGTCGTCCAATGGCAGGTTCAGGACTTTCACCAGCATGGACCTCAGAAGGGTGTCATACACATTTAACTTAGGGCTGCTGTAGGATGGAGAACATCTCAGAAAGTAGGTCAACTTAGGGAGAGACAGGCATCTTGTGAGGAGAAAGAGAGCATCATGGGCATCAATCTTGTCAATCCTGTCCAGCATTCTCTTTAGATCGGTGATTTTTGCAGCCAGGACCTCCTCGATTGCTCGTGGGCCAATGGGGGCACCCAGGAGAGTGCAGTCCGGTGGCTCGACAATGAGAATGTCTGGAAGAACATTTTGTATTTGCCCAGTGATGTCTGGGTTGCGGGAGATTATTTCACACTTGGATGCATTGAGAATGAGGCCTAAGGCTGCTCCCTGCTCCTGGATTTTCCTTATATCCTCCAAAATGGTTTCTGGGGTTCCAGCGAGAGTGCCATCATCCAGGTACCAGATGTTTAGCTCGCTTGTCAGGCTATCAGTGACCTCTTTGATAGCTAGGCAGAAAAGGAGGGGTGCTAAGGGGTCACCTTGTTGGACACCTTCACAGGAGTCTATTTCATGCTCCCCAAAAAGGAGCTTAGAGTCCCCACTGTAGCACGATCGGATGAACGGGTAAAGGGGACGGAAATGGTTGTGTACAGCCCTGAGGACAGCGTCTCGTCTGACTTGATTGAAAGCATTTTTGAAGTCAAGCTTTACTAGTGCCTTCTGGTCCGAGAGATCAGCAATGTAAGCCCGCGCTGCATGTGCTGCAGCTTCACAACCTAGGGGAATCCCAAACCCGAGCTGATGAGGTTTCAGCAAGGTGGCTGCTTCCTGGCTGATAGATCTCACTGCAGCCTTAGCTACGAGGCGTCGGAGGGTGTTGCCAACGGCAATGGGCCTGATACCCTATCCTTCTTCTTTAGAGCACAGAGTGCTGCTATATATATATATATATATATATATATATATATATATATATATATAGCATAATACTATATATATATATATAAGTAATATAATATATATATATATCATATAATATTATATATATATATATATAATATATATATATATATATATATTAATATATATATTCTATATTATAAATATGACCGAAAAAGTAAGATTATAATTCTAACACGAATTTTCTCATTTTT
>WNGS01108315.1:0-43890 GCA_020271785.1 Procambarus virginalis | reverse complement strand
ATCTTGCATATTGTTGAGAACGGGACGATGAGAAGATATAGCAGGCTCCATCTCTGGGAAGAGATTATCGTCACAACTCTCCCCCGAAGCCTGCGGTTCTGGTAGAGTCACGTTCACGGGAGGTAGAGTGGGAGGTGGAGCAGGCTCTACCTCAGTGATGCTGGAGAGGACGTCTGATATGATGTAGTCAGACTCTGGGTGTAGCAATCTCCAGGCTGAATGATGTAGCTGGCAAGCCCATTATAGAAGTAGTCGATGGTTGAGTGGGCTGTCTGTAGGAAATGAAGATGGTTGTGGTCCATGTAGATGGTGGTGGACTGAGTACTTTGCTGGTATGGAGCAAAGTGTTGCCCGTTCAGGACGACGAGTAGCTCCTTGTTGCTCGTGTGTCGTTTTATGGTAGTTGATACGTATAGTCTCTTCGCCTTGTTGTACCAGGTCACCCACGTTGCCGGTACCACTGGCGTCGATATGGAGGATGGGAGACTTGTGATATCTGGTGAGGCGAGAGATGTATTAGAATATGATAGAGGAGCACAATTATTGTCTTGAAAATGATTGTGAAAGTCAGTAAGGATTTCCGAATTAGAAAGCGCTGTCTCAGTGTCAGTGTTTTCGGAAGGAGAAGCAGGGAAGGTCTCACTGTGGCTATATGGTCCTGTAAATGTAGAATAGGTGGTTAGCACAGTGGGAGGAACACCCTGGTAAAGTTTAAGCAGGTTAATGTGGCACAGCTGGGTCTTCCGCCGCCTATCGGGGTCTCGAGAACGTAGTTGAAGTTGTTCCGGCACTCCTTAACACGGTAGGGTCCTGAGAACCTGTTCTGCAAAGGAGAACCTGGGATAGGGAAATAGGCAAGAACTAAGTCTCCTGGTTTAAACTTCCTTACTTTGCAGTGCTGGTCGTAACGAGTCTTCATCCTCTCTTGGGCTTTCTGTAGGTTGTTGCTAGCAAAGGAATGGACCCTCTCTAGAATGTGTCGGAGGTTTTGAAGATACTGGGGCACATTCTGATGCTCACTGAAGGTGGCATCACGTAGAGAATCCTTGAAAGCCTTGAGAGGTGTACGGCACTTACGTCCGTAGAGCATCTCATAAGGAGATACTCCTAGTGACTCGTTGGGAAGACTTCTGAAAATGCACATAATGAGATCAAGTTGCCTATCCCAATCCTTTGAGGTCTCATTGCAAAACTTTTTTAAGAGTGCCTTGATAGTCTGATGACTACGCTCGAGAGAACCCTGTGAAGCAGGATGATAGGGGCTGGACAGTACCTGTTTGATGTTGAACTCCTCCAGAGTCCGTTTGAAGAGATCACTGGTGAAGTTGGTGCCACAGTCGCTCTGAATCTCCCTCGGAAATCCATACTGGGTGAAGATTTTCAATAAATTCTTCACCACTGTAGCAGCCGTAATGTTTTTCACTGGAACTGCTATGGGGAATCTGGTGGTAGGACACAGGATAGTTAAGATATAGGCGTTGCCTGCACTGGTCCGAGGCAAAGGACCAACACAGTCAATAATAAGTTTGTGGAACGGTTCCTCAGGCACCTGGATGGGTATCAGTGGTGCTCTGGGAATGGAAACGTTCGGTTTCCCGGCTAACTGACACACGTGGCACAGTTTGACATGCTTCTTTACATCGTTAACCATACCTGGCCAGTAGTAGTCTTGCCGAATTCCATGGTAAGTCTTGTTGAACCCGTAGTGTGACAATGCTCCGTGGGCCAGGTGTAGAATCATGGGCCGCAGGCTGGTAGGAATCACTAGTTGTTCAACGTCTGCCCACTCGTCCTCGTCCTTCAGTTTACTGGGTCTATACCTGCGATAGAGTAATTCGTTCTCCATATAGAACCCAGGAACACTGTCGGATTGGGTTTTAGCCTGAAAGAATAATGGTGTCAAGGTAAGATCATCTCTCTGTAACTTACGGAACTCCAAAGCGGTCAGATTAGGGGGTAGTTTCGAAGGGTCCTCAGGGACAGCGGTAGCAGTAGAGTCAGCTGGCTGTGGTCGTGCAGCTTGAGCACGGGTGGTCACCATAACAGGAGGAGAACCTTCATCACTCTCTTGAACCTTTGCTGGAACATGCTCAAAAATCGGGTTATCCAACACAGAGTTGCTCACCTCGGATATGTCCTTGACGATCAGATTGTTTGGTTGTTGGTCTTCTGCCAAGTCGTTGCCCAGGAGAAGTTGCACTCCAGGCATGGGAAAAGACTTTTCCCTGACGGCGACTTGGACTTCACCGGTCACGAAGGGACAATCTAGGTAAACTCTGGCAAGAGGATAAGGAGTTGTAGCAGTAAGGTCAGTGATGAATACAGTCTCTCCTGTGTAGGCGACGTTGGGCACAGCTGATTTCAAGACGATCGATTGTAGAGCCGCTGTGTCCCGCAGGATCTTAAGTCCAAAACGTCCCTCTGAATCTGAACCGTGGGTAGTGATAGTTCCTGGATATAGATGCTTGCTAAAGAGAGAGAGATCATTAGCATGAACACCAACATTCATGACAGGCTTACATGACTTAGGGTGAGTAGGTTTGGGCTTAGGAGGAGGTTCTATATTACCTTTAGATTGGACTTACCACATTTTTCTATGGTATGTCCATATAGTCGACAATACCTGCAGTACAGTTGAGAGGTACCTTGATCTGGGCTCGCTTTCTCGTAACTGTACCAAGACTTCTTACTGGTAGGTTCTGGTGTCAGCCGGTGGATGAGGCTGTAAGTGTCAGCTGACTTCGCGCACTTCACCAAATCGGTCTCTTCTTTGTCTGCTAAGTATAGGCGGACAGGAGGAGGTACACGTCTCAAAAATTCTTCAACCAGTATGAGGTTGACAAGCTCTGGAAAAGTAGAGACATGTGCTGCCTCCAGCCATTTCATGAAATATCTCCGTTTGGTGTTAGCAAATTCTAAGAAGGTGGTGGTACTTGCCTTGACGTAGTCACGGAACTTTCGTCGATAGCTTTCGGTGGAGAGAAGGTAGGCGTCCAACACAGCTTGCTTCAAGGTGGTGTAGTCGTTTTCCGATGCCAAAGTGCTGAGTGTGACGGCTGCTCTACCTGTTAAATGTACTCGGAGAAGGGTAGCTTATTGGTCGTCAGGCCAACTAAGTTGATTAGCAAGGGTCTCAAAAGTTGTGAAGAACACATCAACCTCCGTTTCTATGAACGGGGGCATTAACTTACTTGCATGGGAGACATTGAAACTGGGAGGAAGACTAGCTGCCGCTTGCTGGAGTTGAGCTTGGTGTCCAGCGTCCCTCGTGAGTTCTCGGTCACGACAGTCTAGAGCTGTTTCTGCCTGCCATTTGTCGTGTTCACGTTGTATCTCGAGTCGCTGTTTGTATAAGGCCAACTCACGTTCACTTTCTTCTTTCCTCAGTGCGGCCTCTCGCTCTTTGAGGGCCACTTCACGCTCTCTGATTGCAGCTGCTTCCTGTTGTTGCTCCCGCTCGATCTTAGCAAGTTCTAGCTTGAGCTTTATTGTTGTCAAATCATGCTTCTCTGAAATGGTATGTTGTTCATGAGTATTAGAATCTACAATACCTTCATCCACAAGATAATCTAAAATTATATTATGTATGGCATACTTGTTGGCGCCAGGTGGAACTTCCAATTGATACTCGTGTGCAAGAGTTATCAATTCGACCCTTTTAGCATGACGCAATTTCTCTATTTCACCTTCTGGATCTGCCTTGAATGTTTGGATACGAAACATGGTAAATAAATGAGACACGAATATACTGTGAGAATATGGTGAATGGCAGAAACAGGAAACGTGGCAACTGATACCTATCCTGTGGGGAATTATTAATAATTAAAGTTAATTCAAGATGGTAAATGAATAAGGTCGCAGGAAATCTTGTACCTGGTACTCACTGTGGGAGGATAAAGGCAAGAAAATCCTACTAATTAGTGGAAACTGAGTTTAAAAGACAAGTGAAACACTAAATGGCTTCAAAATAAAGGAGGTAGTCCAAAAATGTAGTCATACCTTGCCAAGTCACTATAGAACATAAGCAAAGGTACCCACTGAAATTGAATATGGTATTTACAGAATTAGCGAACTTCGTGCTCAAAAGAAAGAAAGCTAATTCCCTACCTTGAGTAAATACCATCAAATCTGACCGACGAGTAGGGGTGCGAGTGTCAACTGGTGACGAGAACTATTGGCGAGGTCCCAGTTCGCCAATAATAGTCCGTGCTAGAGGATCTTTGGCCCTCTTTTTCCTCCTAGAGTCGGATTGCAGAAATTAGGTGCTATTGACCCGTAGACAGACCACAGTACCAGGGTACCTATGTGATAATCTGTCAAAAATGTGAGAAATATCTGAGGGACAAAAGATGTTAAACACGGGTAATAACACGGAAGGGGGAGACGACCAATTAAGAGTATGACTGAGGCCTACAGTCACCACGTAATCCAAAGTTGTCTCACACTCACCATATGCTACACTCGTAATGCACAATAAACACAGCACCATAGGAATAAATAAAATGATTAATGTAAATATTGAAAGCAAGAGAATGAAAGCCAAGTACGCTTACCACAATTACCAATACCTGAGTGCACTCCTAGGACAGGCCCCCAATTATATGTGACGGTAAAGTAGTGGAGTATGGTGGTCGGCAGTCTTCCACTGGCAGATGTTAAGGCCGGGCCACATATAAATATTACAAAGAAAAAAAAAGAAAAAAAAAGAATGACTGCGTGTTTGATAATCTGTGGTAAGGTAAGGGAAGAGACACAAAACACAATAATAAACAATGCTCTTTAATAACACTAAGAAACAAATTGAAATAAAGGCAAAAGTCTTGGCTTAATGGTGCAGAACAACAAGTGGAAAAATAACTGAACATAAAACTGGATTACGTTAAAGGGAGGAGAAGTGACATACAATAACAAGCGAAATTAATATTAGTGCTGGGAATATATGCGCTAGCTATAAACCTCTATTTGATCACACGAGGTGAGTCAACTTAGGTGTTCATAGCATGAGAGCACTAGATATTCTGGTGAGAGAATGGCTGGGCGGTCCTGACAATGGCTTGCGAGGGATGTGATTGGCATGGAGCTGGAGTGGTGTGTTGTTTAACGGCCAATGAGAACGCAGCGTCCAGTAACAAGCAGTTTGTCTGGGACTGTAGCCGTCGGTGCGACCAGGTGTGCAGAAGTGGGGGGGGGGGGAGGAGGGAGTTGCAGGTGCGTGTGGCTGTCTTGATATATACGTTAAGCCACTATAAAACGTATCTTGCATATTGCTGAGAACGGGACGATGAGAAGATATAGCAGGCTCAATCTCTGGGAAGAGATTATCGTCACAATATATATATATATATATATATATATATATATATATATATATATATATATATATATATATATATATATATGTGTGTGTGTGTGTGTGTGTGTGTGTGTGTTGTACCTTGTAGCCAGAATGCACTTCTCGGCCTACTATGCAAGGTCCGATTTGCCTAATAGTCCGAGTGATTTTCTTTATTTTCAATAAATTGTTTACATTTAGTTTATTGAAATTATTATTATTATATTATATTAGGAACAAAATTTATTGACTTAGTTGTGTTAGTTTAGGTTAGGTTAAGATAGGTTAGGTTAGGTAAAGATAGGTTAGGTTAGGTAGGGTTGGTTAAGTTCGGTCATATATCGACGTTAGTTTTAACTCAAATTTAAAAAAACTAACTTATACAAAATGAAATGGACAGATTTATAATTCCATAGGAAAAAAATGAAAAATATATAAATTCAGGAAAACTTGGTCTATTAGGCAAATCGGGCCTTCCATAGTAGGCCAAGTGCAACGTTCTGGCTACAAGGTACAACACACACACACACACACACACACATATATATATATATATATATATATATATATATATATATATATATATATATATATATATATATATATATATATAAAGTTGTTAATCTCTCCCTCAACGAGTGCCAGTGGAAACAAGCCACTCTTCCTGTTAGGCTCGGTGGCTTGGGTGTCCGCACCGCCACCCAAATTGCTGTCCCAGCCTTCCTGTCTTCCTCCTCAGCATCAGATGACCTGGTTAAGGAAATTCTACCTGACACCCTCAGTGATGTAGCGGGGATACAGGACCCCCACTACACGGAATGCGACACGAAATGGGGTGCCATGGCAGACCCAGCACTCAGACCAGCCATGCCGAAATCCAAGAAACAATCCAGTTGGGACAGCCCCATTGCAGACAAAGAAGCCACAGCTTTGCTGGAGGCAGCAACAACCCCCAGTGATCGTGCACGCCTCACAGCTGTGCAGGCTCCCCATGCAGGGGACTTCCTTTTGGCAGTCCCTATGTCTGCGACAGGCACACGTCTTGATCCGCAGGAGCACCGTATTGCAGTCGCTCTCCGTCTTGCTGCCCCTATCCACACTGTTCATAGGTGTATTTGCGGCGAGGCAGATGCTGACGAATATGGATTGCATGGCCTGCACTGTGGAAAATCTGGTGGTTGGCACACTAGACACGACGAAGTAAACGACATCATTAAAAGAAGCCTTGCCTCTGCCCAGTGTCCAGCGGAGAGAGAGCCCCGCAACCTTCTGAACCGTGACTCTGTTAGCTTTGCCGGCCGACCAGACGGAATCACACTGCGTCCGTGGAAGGGTGGCAGACAGTTGGCATGGGACTATACTTGCGTATCCACCCTGGCAGCCACATACATCATCCTCTCTGCCGGCACAGCAGGAGCCGCGGCGACACACAGAGAAAGAGACAAGTCAGCCAAGTATAGGCAATTAGATCATCGGTACAACTTCGTTCCAATAGGGTCTGAGACCCTAGGCCCATGGGGAGAGAGTGCAAGAAGGTTTCTAAAGGATCTTGGTTCCAAGCTCATTGACACCACAAGAGACCCTAGAGCGGCAAGTTTTCTCTTTCAGCGCCTCAGTGTCGCGATCCAGAGGGGGAATGCTCGCTGCATCCTCGGTTCCTGCCCAACGTCGGAGGAGTTCGAGGAAATCTACAGCCTCTAGGAAGCGAACTATTTTTGTGTCCTCTTAATGCTCATTTTTTGTATACAATCAGATATGTAACTGTATAACCTTGCTTAATAAAGTGTACACCATAAAAAAGGGGGGTGGTAGGGGAAGCGAACACCCTCATGTATTCAGAGTTAAATGGCAAGTTTTTCCCTGAATGCTCTGTGTTCCCTTCTCTGAGGCTGTGGGTCCCTATAATTGCACCAGAGGTGGTACCCCCCTATATATATATATATATATATATATATATATATATATATATATATATATATATATATATATATATATATATATATATATATATAGTGATGATAATCTCTTTCAAGAGAGATTTGGCCTGCTTTTTCCTCCATCATGTTACTTCTGTACGTCTATAACATCAAAATACTACATTCAAGTGTAGTATATATTTAGTAAAATACGTTTCTACAGGGGGTATACATACCCTACACTCGCTCTCCAAACCCCCTCGCTGTCGGCGAACCACCCTCGTCCCTCACCAAATTACCACTTCCAGCTAGCACTCTTCCCATTGGTGAATCAGCGACTCTACTCGACTTCAGCGTCATCTGCATAGCCTATGACTAAACGTGCACTAGCAGTTGGCTTTAGAATATTCTGTGCTCTCAAGGCTGATACTTCTATCTAGCATACGCTCTGTGTATTAATGGAGGTTTTCAGCCAGCCAATATTCTCAGCACCTTTAACTCATTTTTTGTCTTGTTCATTGTAGAGTAACGAAATCATTATTTTATTTTATATTGTGTTTTGTCTTTGTATTTATGTTTAATTCGCCTTGTACATAGCCAAGGGATTATCTTTGTTTATATTTGTTTAAAATCAATTAAAGTTTCATTGTTTATAAGATTTGTTTTGCATATTTTTCCCTTTTTACTTGACCACAGGAGGCAACAGCCAAGCAGTCAACTTTTTTTCTCTTTTTTTTTTTTACTAATGTGATTGGCATTGACACCAGCCATTGGGAGGACTGCCGTACACCTACATTTTCCCCATCACATTAATGGGGGCCCCTGTTCTAGGAGCCTCATTCAGGTACTGATACTAGAACATTTCAATTTGTGGTAAGTGTACTTGGCTTTGATACAGTTGCTTTCAATAATTTAATAATTTTTAATATTTTTATGGTGCTGTGTATTTTGTGCATTCCGAGTGTAACAAATTATGAGTGTTGGATAACTGTGGATTACGTGGTGTCTGTAGGCCTCAGTCACTCTCTTAATTGGTCGTTCATCCCTCGGTGTTATTACTCGTGTATTCCACCATTTTCGTCCCTAGAATATTTCTCAATTACGGCAGATCATCACTTTGGTACCATGGTACTTTGGTTTGTCTTCGGGCCACGTACCCTATCTTCTGCAATCCGACCGAAGGAGGATAAAGAGGGCCATAGTTCCTCTAGCACGGACTACGCTGTTGAGTTGGGACCTCAACAGGAGTTCTCGTCACCAGTTGAAACTCGCACCCCTGCGCGTCGGTAAGAGATTATGATATTTACTCAGGTAGGAAATTGGCTTTCTTTTTCAGAGCACAAAAATGCTAATTCTGTAAGTATCATCTACTTAAGTACGAAACCCCCTTGCTTCTGTCCTATAGAGACCCGTCAAGGTATCCCTACATTCTTGGACTACCCTTTCACTTTTGAAACAATTAAAGTTTCATTTGTTTTTGAAACTATCAGTTTCATTTAGTAGGATTTTCTTGCTCTTATTCTCGTATATTGAGTGCCGGGTACAAGATTTCCTGCGATTTTGATTAAATAATCACTTAACATCTAATATTAACGTTAATTGTTTTTACATTAACGATTGAATTTCCACAGGATAGTCACCAGTTGCCACGTCATCCTGTTACTGACATTTATAATATCACAGGTATATTCGTTGTACATTTATTTGCTATCTCAAAATGTTTCATCTCTCAGCATTTCGTAGTGATCCAGCAAGTGAGGTAAAGAACTTAATTTGTGCCAAAAGGACAGAATTACAAACTCTAGCACATGAGTACCAACTAGATGTTCCCCATGGAGCCAACAAAAGTGAATTGCACAACCTTATCCTGGACCACCTCTTAGATGATGTAATTATAGACTCTAATTCTCACTAAAATTATTCTATTGCAGATCGGCATGCTCTGGCAGCTATGAAGTTAAAGTTAGAACTAGCGAAAGTAGAACGTGAACAACAGAAAGAAGCTCTCCAGATAGAGGAACGCGAGGCTGCCCTAAAGAAGGAAGAACAGGAATGCGAGGCTGCTCTAAAGAAGGAAGATCAGGAATGCGAGGCTGCTCTAAAGAAGGATGAACAGAAACGCGAGGCTGCCCTAAAGAAGGAAGAACAGGAACGCAAGGCTGTCCTAAAGAAGGAAGATCAGGAATGCGAGGCTGCTCTAAAGAAGGATGAACAGAAACGCGAGGCTGCCCTAAAGAAGGAAGAACAGGAACGCGAGGCTGTCCTAAAGAAGGAAGAACAGAATGCGAGGCTGCCCTAAAGAAGGAAGAACAGGAACGCGAGGCTGCCCTAAACGCGAGGCTGCCAGCATAAAGAAGAACAGGAACGCAAGGCTGCCCTAAAGGAACGCGAGGCTGCCAGGCATAAAGAGGAACAGGAACGCCAAGTTGCCCTACAAGGTGCGTGTGAGAGGGACCAGCTTGAAGTAAAAGAACGTAATCTGGAGATACAACGTGAACACGATAAAAAGAAAGCCAATACTGCTCTAGAATACCGTAAAAAGAACTCTACTTGGAAACTACACACTATACTCAACGCCAACAAGAAGCCAGTCCTCCAGCAAGCTTTAGCATCTCCCAAGCAAGTAAGTTAATGCCACCATTCGTTGAGACAGAGACAGATGTGTTTTTTTACTACTTTTGAGGCCTTAGCTAAAAAACTTAGCTAGCCTGAGGATCAGTAGTCTATACTTCTCAGAGTGCATCTCACAGGTAGAGCTGCGGTTACTCTCAGTACCTTAGCGTCTGAGAATGACTACCAGACCCTAAAGCAAGTTTTAGACACCTACCTTCTCTCCACCGAACACTACAGACGAAAATTCCGTGAGTATCTAAAGGCAAGTGCCACCACCTATATAGAATTTGCCAATACTAAGAAAAGATACTTCATGAAATGGCTGGAAGCAGCCCATGTTTCTACATTTTCAGACCTTGTCAACCTTATTCTAGTCGAAGAATTCTTTCGACGTATTCCTGCTCCCATCCGTTTTTACTTAGCGGATAAAGGAGGAAACCGACTACGTCAGATGTCCGAAGTCGGCTGACACCTACAGCCTTATACACAGGTTGACAACTGACACATCTTCCAGTAAGAAATCTTGGTCTGATTATGACAAAGTGAGTACCATCAAGCAACCTCCCAATTAAATTGTAAGTATTGCAAGCTCTATGGACATACCATTGATAAATGTGGAAAAGCCCAATACAAAGACTATAGTGAAACACCTACACCCAAACCGACTCCTCCTAAGTCCGGTAAGCCTATGATGAATGTTGGTGTTCCTGTTAATAATCTTTCTCTCTTCAGCAAACACCTATACCCTGGACCTGTCTCTGCCAGCAGTACAGATTCGGAGGGATGTTCTAAAGTGAAGATTTTGCGTGACACAGCTGCTCTTCAGTCTATCATTTTGAAATCAGCTGTGCCTAACATCACCTACACCGGGGAGACGGTCCTTATCACTGACCTCACTGTTACCACTCCGTATCCACTCGCCAGAGTCCACCTGGATTGTCCTTTCGTACAAGGTGAAGTCCAAGTCGCCATCCGGGAAAAGCCTTTTCCCATGTCAGGGGTACAACTTCTCCTGGGTAACGACTTGGCCGAAGATCTGCAACCTTCCAACTTGATCATCATGGACAAACCCCAGGTATGTGACTCTGTAGTGGAAAACCCCATCTTGAACTATATTCCAGCAGAGGTCAAAGAAAGAGATGAAGTTTCTCCTCCGGTTTTGGTGACAACCCGTGCGCAAGCTGCACGCCCGCAACCAGCTGACTCTACTGCAACAGCTGTCCCTCAAGACCATCAGAATCTACCACCGAATCTTACTATGTTGGAGTTCCGTATGTTACAGAGGGAGGATCCTTCATTAACACCATTATTCTTCCAGGCCGAGACTCAATCTGACAGTATTCCAGGATTCTTCATAGAGAACCAATTGCTCTACCGGAGGTACCGACCCAGTAAACTAACGGAGGATGACGATTGGGCTAATGTCGACCAACTAGTAGTTCCCACCAGGCTACGGCCTGATATTCTACACCTGGCCCATGGAGCACTTTCTCACTACGATTTTAATAAAACCTATCACAGAATCAGACAAGAATACTACTGGCCAGGTATGATTAAAGATGTAAAAACTTATGTACAACAATGTCATACATGTCAGATGGCAGGAAAACCTATCATCCCGATTCCCAAGGCTCCTTTGATTCCTATCCCGGTGCCTTCGGAACTTTTTCACAGACTCATCATAGACTGTGTTGGTCCTTTACCCCAGACCAGTACTGGCAACGCTTATATACTAACCATCCTGAGTTCAACCACCAGATTTCCCATAGCAGTTCCTGTAAAGAACATTACGGCTGCTATGGTGGTTAAACAACTATTGAAGATCTTTACACAATATGGATTTCCTCGGGAGATTCAAAGTGACTGTGGCACCAACTTCACCAGTGATGTTGAGCAGACCACACACTAGAAGGTGAAGAGACGACGACGTTTCGGTCCGTCCTGGACCATTCTCAAGTCGATGAGAATGTTCACCAGTGATCTCTTCAAGAAGACACTGGAAGAATTCAACATCACTCAGGTATTGTCCAGCCCCTATCATCCTGCTTCACAGGCTTCTCTTGAACGTAGTCACCAAACTATAAAATCACTCCTTAAGAAATTTTGCAATGAAACTATTAAAGACTGGGATAAACAACTTGACATCATCATGTGCATTTTCAGAAGTCTCCCAAATGAGTCTCTAGGAGTATCTCGTTATGAGATGCTCTACGGACGTAAGTGCCGTACTCCTCTTAAAGCTTTTAAAGACTCTCTACGTAATGCCACCTTCATTGACCCCGAGTATGTGCCCCAGTTTCTTCAAAACTTAAAGCACATTCTAGAGAGAGTACATAAATTTGCCAATGATAATTTACTAAAAGCTCAAGATAGGATGAAGACTCATTTTGACAAATGCAGTAAAATCAGGAAATTTAAAGCAGGAGACTTCGTTTTAGCATATTTTCAGATCCCTGGTTCTCCATTGCAAAATAAGTTTTCAGGACCTTACCGCATCAAGGAGTGCAGAAACAACCACAACTACGTTCTTGAGACTCCTGATAGGCGCGGAGGACCCAGTTGTGCCACTTGAATCTTTTGAAGGAGTATAAAGGTATTCCCTCCACTGTGCTAGTATCTCTCTCCACCTTTAAAGATCCATACCTCCACAGTGAGGCCTTCCCTGCTTCTCCTCCCGAAAGCACTAACTCTGTGTCAGTGCCTTCCAACTCGGAAATGCTTACTGATCTCCCTAAATATTTACAGGACTGTAACAGTGCTCCTCTCATCAAAGTTCTTCAAGAACATCAGAAGTTGTTCAGTGATGATCCCCAGGAGTGTAATGTGGTTCAGCACGACATCCAGCTACTTCCTGATACCCGGCCGATTCGTCAACCCTTCTACCGTATCAGCCCGTACAAAAAGAAAGTTATGCATGCTGAAGTAAAATATTTTCTGGATCATGGGCTGGCCACCCATTGTGAGTCCCCTTGGGCCTCACCCTGCATCGTGGTGACGAAACCGCACGGTAAAGTACGACTATGTACCGACTATAGGAAACTGAGTCTTGTGACCGTCAAGGATGCTTACCCTTTACCTCGTATAGATGATATCCTTGACGCAGTAGGTAATGCTAATTATCTGTCACAAATTGATTTGTTAAAGGGCTACTATCAGATCAGTCTGACTAAGCGAGCTAAGGAAATATCTACCTTCACTACTCCTTTTGGCCTGTACAGATATGAACGCCTTCCTTTTGGACTGTGTAACGCCCTGGCCACCTTCCAGCGAGCTGTCAACCGCGTCATCTATGGCCTAGATCACACCTACCCCTACTTGGATGACATCGTTGTGGCAACTAACACCTGGAGCGAACATATGCTCCAACTGCAACGATTGTTCTCCAAGCTCCTGACAGCTAGCCTTACCATCAACTTGGGCAAGTCCACCTTTGCTAAAGGTAAAGTGCATTATTTTGGTCATGTGATAGGGAGTGGCAGCCTAGCTCCTTTAACCATTCACACTCAAGCCATTTACCATTACCCACAACCTACAGCCAGGAAGCAGCTCCTGCGCTTCCTTCGCCTTGCATCTTACTATCGTAGGTTTGTGAAAAGTTTTAGTACGGTAGTGACACCATTGATTAATCTGACCAGCCCCAGGCAACGTATCATTGGACCATTCAACAGACCGTTGCCTTTGAACAACTAAAATCTCTGCTATGTTCTGATCCCATTCTCGCCTCTCCAGATATTACGAAGCCCTTCATCATCAATGTCGACGCAAATGGCACCGGCATCTGGGGCGTCCTAATGCAACAGCGTGGCGAAGAGGTTCTTTCTGTCAGCTACTACAGCTACAAGTTAAAGCCCCCATCAGAAGAACTATAGCCCCATAGAAAAGGAACTCCTTTCCATCGTCCTGAACCTACAACATTTCGAACCTTACCTACAGGGTAATCGGTTTATTACCATCTACTCAGACAACAATCCCCTATGGTTCCTGCAACAGGTCCAATTCAGCAATCAACGTCTTCTACGCTGGGCTCTGTACCTGCAAAATTTTAACCTGGAGATATTCTTCATCAAGGGCTCGGATAACATCATAGCCGACGCCCTCTCCAGAGTCTACGAGGTAGAGGCGGCTACTCCTACCACTCTACCAACTACTGAAGTAACTTAACCCGTAAGAGCAGGCTTCGGGGAAGAGCTGTGATGATAATCTCTTTCAAGAGAGATTTGGCCTGCTCTTTCCTCCATCACGTTACTACAGTATGTCTATAACATCAAAATACTACATTCAAAAGTAGTAGAATACGTTTCTACAGGGGGTATACATACCCTACACTCGCTCTCCAAACCCCCTCGCTGTCGGCGAACCACCCTCGTCGATCACCAAACTACCACTTCCAGCCAGCACGCTTCCCATTGGTGAATCAGCAACACTAGTCGACTTCAGCGCCATCTGCATAGCCTATGACTAAGTGTGCACTAGCAGTTGGCTTCAGAATATTTTGTGCTCTCAAGGCTGATACTTCTATCTATCATACGCTCTGTGTATTAGTGGAGGTTTTCAGCCAGCCAATATTCTCAGCACATATAACTCATTTTTTGTCTTGTTAATTGTAGAGTAACGCAACCATTACTTTATTTTATATTGTGTTTTGTCTTTGTATTTATGTTTAATTCGCACGGTACATAGCCAAGGGATTATTTTTGTTTATATTTGTTTAAAGTCAATTAAAGTTTCATTGTTTATACAATTTGTTTTGCATATTTTTCCCTGTTTACTTAACCACAGGAGGCAACAGCCAAGCAGTCAACTTTTTTTCTCTTTTTTTTTTTTACTAATGTGATTGGCATTGACACCAGCCATTGGGAGGACTGCCGTACACCTACATTTTTCCCATCACAATATATATATATATATATATATATATATATATATATATATATATATATATATATATATATATATATATATATATATATATATATATATATATATATATATATATATATATATATTAAATATGACCGAAAAAATAAGATTAATAATTCTAACACGAATTTTCTCAATATTTCTTATGTTTCTTTTCACTGTCGATGGTAATTGAAAACTCAGTTCTCCAAAATTCATTTTTATTTCTAGTTTCACGCGACACTTGTACGCATTTCGTAATAACTTATTACATTTTCAAAGACTTTTAGTTTACACACACACAACTATAACCTGCAAACACTAAACAGAGTTCTTACTTATGCTATGATTTAAAAAGCTTTCATTCTATTTTATACCCGCATTTTGAGTGAGGTGATATGTTACAACAGTTTTGGATGAGGTGAACAAAACTTTAAACACAGGCTAGAACACGAAACAATGGGTATTGAAGGTAAGAATGGAAGTAACTGCAGAAGGCCTATTGGCCCATATTTCTTGATGCTTCTATATTGGTGTGGAGTCTTGAAGTGGGTAGAATATAGTTGTGTATTAATTGGCTGTTGATTGCTGGTGTTGACTTCTTAATGTGTAGTGCCTCGCAGATATTAAGCCGCCTGCTATCGCTGTATCTATCGATGATTTCCGTGTTTTTTGTTAAGACTTCTCTGGTGATGGTCTGGTTGTGGGAAGAGATTATATGTTCCTTAATGGAGCCCTGTTGCTTATGCATCGTTAATAGCCTGGAAAGAGATGTTGTTGTCTTGCCTATATACTGAGTTCTTTGAGGCTTACAGTCCCGAAGTGGGCATTTGAAGGCATAGACGACATTGGTCTCTTTCAAAGCATTCTGCTTTGTGTCTGGAGAGTTTCTCATGAGTAGGTTGGCAGTTTTCTTGGTTTTATAGTAAATCGTCAATTGTATCTTCTGATTTTTGTCTGTAGGGATAACGTTTCTATTAACAATATCTTTCAGGACCCAATCCTCCGTTTTATGAGCTGTGGAAAAGAAGTTCCTGTAAAATAGTCTAATAGGGGGTACAAGTGTTGTGTTAGTTGTCTCTTCAGAGGTTGCATGGCGTTTCACCTTTCTTCTTATGATGTCTTCAACGAAACCATTGGAGAAGCCGTTGTTGATTAGGACCTGCCTTACCCTACAGAGTTCTTCATCAACTTGCTTCCATCCTGAGCTGTGGCTGAGAGCACGGTCGACATAAGCGTTAACAACACTCCTCTTGTACCTGTCTGGGCAGTCACTGTTGGCATTGAGGCACATTCCTATGTTTGTTTCCTTAGTGTACACTGTAGTGTGGAACCTCCGCTCCTTTCCATGACTGTTACATCTAGAAAGGGAAGTTTCCCATCCTTCTCCATCTCATAAGTGAAACGCAACACAGAATTCTGCTCAAATGCCTCCTTCAGCTCCTGCAGATGTCTGACATCAGGTACCTGTGTAAAAATGTCGTCAACATACCTGCAGTATATGGCCGGTTTCAAGTTCATATCGACTAAGACCTTTTGTTCGATGGTACCCATGTAGAAGTTTGCAAACAGGGCACCTAGGGGAGAACCCATGGTGACCCCATCTACTTGCTTATACATGCGCCCATCCGGGCTCAAGAAGGGTGCCTCTTTAGTACAAGCTTGGAATAGTTTCCTTAGAATTTTTTTCTGTTATGTCAAGAGGAGTACAGGCTGGATCACGATACACTCTGTCCAGTATCATCCCGATTGTTTCATCCACAGGTACGTTGGTAAACAGTGATTCTATGTCCAACGAGGCTCTTATCCCTGTGGCCTATGTTCCCCACAGTAAGTCAACAAATTCCTTTGGAGACTTCGCCAGATATTCGTCTTTTCTAAGAATGACGTATATTGGCGACTTGTCACCTCTCCTGACGACTATCTCCTTGTTCTCACGAAGGCTCTTAGCTGCCGCTTTGAGCTTGGGGGACAGTATGGTGCTTCTGTAGTTGCCTCGATTCTTTCCTCCTTCTGCGATAAGTTCTGCTTGTAAGGTGTCCTTGGTGGTGACCTTCTTTTCTGTCTCGAGGTCGAGTATGTCGTACAACAGGATTTCCAACTCCACTTTCCGGGCCATCTCACTTGGTCTGGATATAACGTGGCAGTTTATACCCAGATTTAGGAGAGTGACTTGGTCCTCAGTGATGTTGATACCTGCAAGGTTCAGGAAGCCGTCTCTCGGTCGTGGAATTGCCATAGGTCCTCCATATAATGTTGTTAGGTTCTTGATTATCCTGGTTTCGGTGCTGAGGTAATGTCGATCTGTGAGGATGTCGAGGTGTTGCTCGATGCGAGTACGGAGACTTTCGTCGATGTTGCTGTTTCTCCATTGGTTTGTAGCATGAAGTAGTTGTGTTTAGTTGTCTTTGATATCATTTTCTGCCTTTTGTATCTGATTTCGAATCAGATCTTGGCGATATTTTATCGTGAAGGCTTGATTCCTTGCTGCTGGGTCATGTGTTTTAATATTAGTATATTTTGGTAGCAGTCTTTCCTGTAGACATATATTATTAAATATGACCGAAAAAGTAAGATTAGTAATTCTAACACGAATTATCTCAATATTTCTTATGTTTCTTTTCACTATTGTGACGGTGTTCCCCCCCGCCTTCTAATTCTCCCACGCCTGCTGTAAGAGTCATGTCCACTATTCCCGAGCGTTCTCTACGTTGCGGGCCTCAGTTTAACATATGTGGGAGAGAATAGTGTTCTTGCAGAGCCGAGAAATTTGTGAAAGTATAGTATTTTGGCCTGTGCGATAGGCCCTTTAGGAAGCCAATATGGCGCTGGCTGCCCTGGTCTCCCGCCAAAACTGTGGGACGTCAGTGTCACCAGATTGGTCACCGTCAGCGAAGTGGCACTGGGAGCCAATGAAAACCTACTTTGGAAAATGTGACGTCACATAGGCAGGGGGGGTCCAGCCGTGGCGGCGCCTTGGCGCCATCAGTATCACACGACGCGTCTGAGAGGCAGGACGTGTGACCGGTCATCCTGTCAGAGTGATGGATTACCCGAGCTCCGGTGGATATAAGTGTCTCCCGTTGTCAGCACGCACTCTGTGAGGTCTTCCTTCAACACAGTGTGGATCAGATAAGGAATTGACGGAATATTGAGCAACAAGTGCTCCAGGACAGGTGCGTTGCAAGAAGTGGGCCGGGCATTGACGTGTGCGACGTCCTTGACAGTTCACCTGAATAGGAGACAGTTTAGTGGCTGGGCCAATCCACCGTGAGCGAACCTAGTTGACCGCCTTGTCAACTAGGTTGGACGTGTGATCGACGATCCTGTCAAGTGTGACAGTAAGACGACCAACCCGTGGAACCCTATGAGTCACCAGTTGTAAGCAAGCACGTCGAGAAGTCTTCCTAAATACCTAGTGACATACCTAGACGACGAGGAAATTGACAGCGTAGTGAGCTTCAAGTGCTCTGGAGTCGGGTGCTGTGCGTGTGGAGCTTAAGCAGTATCGTCTGGGACGTCTGATAACTTCACAGTGACATCGTAGTGGTGAGAGGCAGTTCCACAGGGAGTGCAGTGACGAGGAACTAATTGGGAAACGTACGACGACCGCCGAGACATAGGCTGGCTGACGTAGTTGGGAGGAAAGTTGACGGCCAGGAGACCGACTCTGACCCTGCAAAGCGTGGAGGAGGAGCACGGACCTGCAGTGTACTAAAGCGGCGAGACGCGATCATCCTGGGACGTTGGCTTGTGTTTCTGGAGGGTGTATGAGGCGAGAGCCTAGACCAGGAGCTACAACTCAACTCTCATCATAGGATAGGTGAAGTAGGTGTTTACAGTTACCCTCCCATTTCCCCTTTAGTTAGCTATATATATTTGTCAGAATATTTTATATGTCGTGAGCAAGTCTCACCTGAATCTAAGTCACAGAGAGCACAGTGTGTGGTGAGGCTACTCAGAGTACTCACAGTATCCGTTTACATATATCTGTGTGTGGTGTGTGCAAGCACCAGAATTTACTAAAGAATTTGCTGTGACTATGATTCATCGCCAGTGATTATTATTATATATATTAGTAGTAAACCAGATATTGGTGCTAGGCTATGAGCCCAAACTTTATATAAATGCTATGATTGATCTCCATGATTTATATATATATATATATATGCCTGTGTATTGATTAATGATTTATCAATGTATATGCCTGTGTACTGAATATTCTAATACAGGGGTCTCCAAACTATGGCCCGCGGGCCACATCCGGCCCGCCACATAATTTCATCCGGCCCGCCAAACAAATCCCTGTGTGGTGGCCTTGAAAAAATAATTATCGTACGAATGGCATCGCAGAATTATTCAAAGCTGGGGCTGCTGACTGGTGGCGCTCAGCCCGAGTCAGTTTTCCTCTCTCTCGATAGTGTGACGCACAGATACTAGTACTGGTAGGTATGTGTTGTGCATTACAACCAATCAGTTGTGTATAACTGTATATTGTGGGGATGGAGGGCGAGTGGGGCTTCGCTGCTTCTGTTTCAGGGAGCACAAACACTGTACAATATTCTTTTCTCTGTACTTTGACAATACCTTTATCTTAGTTATACAAAATAGCAATAATACTATTGTAGCCAAAAATATTGCATGTTTAAAATAGTTAAAATGGTAACCATTAAATTTATCACCGAAAGATGTTGCCATAATATTTACCACTTTATAATAATATGCTATGCTTTTTAACACCACATACAAGCTGTTTTTTTTCCTGTAGAATTTATTTCATTTATTTTACCCTTATGTTTTCAGATATGGAAAAGATAAAGAAAAGAAAAGTGGACAGTGAGTGCCGTCAGTTCAATGACGAATGGAAGATAAAGTACTTTTTTGTGATAGCAAATGATAAAGCTTTATGCCTCATATGTAGAGACAGTGTTGCTGTTCTGAAGGAATACAATATTCGTCGGCACTATGAATCTAAACATGGCTCAAGTTATTCTCACATCACAGGAGCAGAACGCACTAAAAAATTTGAATCATTTCAGCACAGTCTGCATTCTCAACAAGCTGTTTTCAGTAAGAAAAAATCTGAAAATGAAACTTCAACTAGAGCCAGTTACAAAGTTGCATTCAGAGCAAAACTTGCGCTACTTGAAGGCCAGGTGAAGGTTAAGAATTTTGCTCATTTTCCATGTTGTGAAAAATTTCATGCAGAAAGTAAAGTTGAATTTCCTTTTTCATTTGCAAATGAAATAATTTCAGATTTGAAAAAACAGTTTCAGAAGCGATTTGCTGACCTTGATGCCAAAGCAAATGAAATCAGGCTCTTTCATAATCCATTTGACTGCAATGCTGAAAATCTTCCAACTCAATTTCAAATGTAAATTATTGATCTCCAGGCAGATGACAGACTGAAAGATAAGTATAGGGAAGGAAATCTGATTGAGTTTTATAAATGCCTGCAGCCAGATCAGTTTCCAAATTTGATAAAGTTTGCTTGTAGTTTTGTGTCCATTTTTGGTTCAACATACTTGTGTGAACAAACATTTTCCAAAATGAAGTATGTGAAATCTAACTATCGAGCAAATTTGTCTGATGAACACTTGAAATCAATTCTTACAATTGGCTCATCTAATCTGGAACCTGATTTTAATTAAATTTTCAAGTCAAAACGACAGTATCATTCGTCACACTAATTTGGTTGCATAAAACTAAAGGCAGGAATCTATTTAGTTTACCCTAATTTTTTCCAAAAAGATATGTTTTAATTTTTCCATGTTTATACTTTAATATTTGAGGAAATTAAATTACTGGCACTGATTTTTTTTTTGTTTTTTTTCATTTTTTATTCCTTCGGCCCGCATAAATATGGGAAATATATAATGTGGCCCTTACATTGAAAAGTTTGGAGACCCCTGATCTAATATATGAGAAGTGATTGCCAGTAATATCGCTTTTAAGAGGAATTATAGATTTAAAGAACAGTACAGTGAGTAAGTGCATTTACAGTAAATATTATTAAGAATAGTGTATCTTGTTGGTACGGTGAATAATCACTTTGAGTGCAGTGAGAATAAGATATCGATCGTGAGACCAGTGAAGTGGTGTATCGCGACCTAGTGGAATCATAAATATGTCATGTGAATGGTAGATACAGTGGTTTGTGAAAAGTTAAAGAAACGAGGTGCGTGACGCCAGATCCAACAAGCAAATAACTTTTCTCATGAGCGTTAGGCCCAGCGAGATCAGCTGATTTTGACAAGTGACGTTAATGAGGGAGCGTGTTGCCATATTGGTGCGTTCCAGATTATTTGCTGAGGAGAGAGCAGCTGATGTACTTGATCCTGATATGTTTATTGATGCATATGTTTCTCGTTGTTTTTAAGTAAAATACCAAAACTCTTTGGTGTTTAATATCATCCCCTCCCTATATCTTGTGATTGCAAAAAGGAAATAAAAGAGTGACAGAAATAATTACTTGCCTGAGACCAAACTAATCGAGCTTGCTCTTGCCACAATTTCCACAATTACACAACAGCACTGTAGTGTTACTGGACACCTAAAAACACCAGTTGGCGACCTTGAAGGCTGTGTGAGAGTTCTTTGCCGGGGCGGGCACACAAATTGAGGGAACAATTTGTGTCTCCACTCACTCTACGACCTGAGGCCAGTTGGGAGATCGCCTAGGGTACTCTCCTGGGCGTGCAGTGGCGCCGAGAGGATCGAGGGAAGACCCGTAGAACGATGGTGAGTAAGGATTATTGTCAGAGCAACCGCTTTGAGAGGATATCAGGGATAAAGTCCTTGCAGTACAGTTGTCCACTCACCCCCCACACTCATCGTGGACCCCGACACTATCGATGGTAATTGAAAAATCAGTTCTCCAAAATTCATTTTAATTTGTAGTCTGACGCGACACTTGAACACGTTTCGTAATAACTTATTACATTTTCAAAGACTTTTAGTTTACACACACACATCTATACAGGTACAAGAGGAGTGTTGTTAACGCTTATGTCGACCGTGCTCTCAGCCAAAGCTCAGGATGGAAGCAAGTCGATGAAGAACTCTGTTGGGTAAGGCAGATCCTAATCAACAACGGCTTCTCCAATGGTTTCGTTGAAGACATCATAAGAAGGAAGGTGAAACGCCATGCAACCTCTGAAGACACAACTAACACAACACCTGTACCCCCTATTAGACTATTTTACAGGAACTTCTTTTCCACAGCTCATAAAACGGAGGAAAGGGTCCTGAAAGATATTGTTAATAGAAACGTTATCCCTACAGACAAAAATCAGAAGATTCAATTGACGATTTACTATAAAACCAAGAAAACTGCCAACCTTCCCATGAGAAACTCTCCAGACACAAAGCAGAATGCTTTGAAAGAGACCAATGTCGTCTATGCCTTCAAATGCCCACTTGGAGACTGTAAGCCTCAAAGAACTCAGTATATAGGCAAGACAACAACATCTCTTTCCAGGCTATTAACGATGCATAAGGAACAGGGCTCCATTAAGGAACATATAATCTCTTCCCACAACCAGACCATCACCAGAGAAGTCTTAACAAAAAACACTGAAATCATCGATAGATACAGCGATAGCAGGCGGCTTGATATCTGCGTGGCACTACACATTAAGAAGTCAACACCAGCAATCAACAGCCAATTAATACACAAAAATTATATTCTACCCACTTCAAGACTCCGCACCAATATAGAAGCATCAAGAAATATGGGCCAATAGGCCTTCTGCAGTTACTTCCATTCTTACCTGCAATACCCATTGTTTCGTGTTCTAGCCTGTGTTTAAAGTTTTGTTCACCTCATTCAAAACTGTTTTAACATATCACCTCACTCAAAATGCGGGTATAAAATACAATGAAAGCTGTTTAAATCATAGCATAGGGTAAGAACTCTGTTTAGTGTTTGCAGGTTATAGTTGTGTGTGTGTAAATTAAAGTCTTTGAAAATGTAATAAGTTATTACGAAACGCGTTCAAGTGTTGCGTCAGACTAGAAATAAAAATGAATTTTGGAGAACTGATTTTTCAATTACCATCGACAGTGAAAAGAAACATAAGAAATACTGAGAAAATTCGTGTTAGAATTATTAATCTTACTTTTTCGGTCATATTTATTAATATATGTCTATAGGAAAGACTGCTACCAAAATATACTAAGATATATATTGTGACGGTAAAGTGTTGGAGTAAGGTGTTCGGCAGTCCTCCAGTGGCAGGTGTCAATGCCTGGTCACACAACAACAACAAAAAAGAGACTGCTTGCCTGTTTGTCTGTGGTAAGGTAAGGAATGACATGCAAAATAGTAAAAATAATGAAACTTTTATTAATTTAGAAAAACTAAATATGAATAAAGACAGTCTCTTGGCTTACGTGAATTTAAATAAGTTAACAAACACAAAAATAACAAAAATAAGAATATAGATGAATTACAATAATACAAGGTGCAAATAAAGTCACGTGCTGAGAATACTGGTTATAGCTGCTACCTCCCTTTGGTATAGGTAAGCCAGGGCTGTAATATACCAGAGAGAGATTTCAACTGTGAGAGCACAATGGATATTCTGAGGAAAGTCTGCTGGGGCGAACCAGACGTTGACTCGGGTAGATGGCGTGCGTGGTGCAGGGCAGGTGTGCTGCTGGCGTCACCAGCCAATCTTGAGCAGGCAGGCAGAGAATGGGTAGTTAGCTCGTTGAAGTGTGGGGGGGTGAAGGTGGGTATGCAGGGTACGTTTTGCTTCCTGGTCAAAACGTTTTGTGCTACTGCTGGACGTATCTTAAATGTAGCATCTTGTACTTGTAGTAGTTGATGTAACTTATATAGGGAAGAGCAGGCTCAATCTCTCTTGAAAGAGATTATCGTCACAATATGTATACATATATATATATATATATATATATATATATATATATATATATATATATATATATATATATATATATATATATATATATATATATATATATATATATATATATATATATTTGCGAACAAGCCTGAATGGTCCCCAGGACCATTCGGACCAGGGTTCGAGTCACTTCTGGAGTGTGAGTTTTCAGTTGCATATAGTCTTGGGAACCATTCAGGCTTGTTCGCATTTGTGTTCCTCACATGTGCTCCAAAGAATGAGGTGATTTGATAAAATACAATGCCCAAGATTACCAACCGAGTGCCGGCGGGGGGATGGAAATAGCCTCGGCTACCATCCTCTTTTGTCCGGTCGTGTTGGTCGGGTGGCTAAGATGTCCTGTATGCCAGGAGAGTGCTCCTGGCAGTATGGGTTCGAGTCACTTCTGGGGAGTGAGTTTTCAGTTATATATATATATATATATATATATATATATATATATATATATATATGATATATATAGATATATATATTATATATATATTATATATATATTATTATATATATATATATATATATATATATATATATATATATATATATTATATATATATATATATATATATATATATATATATATATATATGCGGAAAATCCACAGAGAGAAATGAAAGGAGGTGAACGTTTCGGCTCGTTAGAGCCTTTGTCAACACCAGACTGACAAGAGGAGAAGGGAAGGGGGAGGATATATAGGCCGACACCTGACCAACCCAACCCTAGGGAAAGAATTAACCAGAGACAGGTATAGCTTAGCTTGGAATGGTCAAAGAGGATTAAGCGGTCAGAGAATAAGGATGAAAGATTAAAGAAAAGCCTCATGAACATGCAATATATGAATATATAAATATAAAATTATAATGAGACATTGTAAGCCTCTCTAACAGTTAGAGTTTTTTCTTAAACTGTTGTGCAATATTATACTTAAAAATGGATCAAGTTTGTACATTCCAGTACTAACATTAAGAAGATTTGGACACTGACTGATTAGAGCAGACTCAATTAAATTCCGTTCCACGAAATCCCCACAATTGGTAATGCTTTTTGCACCATTCCAGTTAATATTGTGGTCGCATAGATTCGTATGTAGATACAATGCATTAGACGTTTGGGCAGTTCTAATACTATAAGCATGTTTTGACAACCGCAATTGTAAGGACTTTCCTGTTTGTCCAAGGTACACAGAATCACAATCATTGCAGGGAATTGAATACACGCAACCTGCTGTATCAGGGGAGTTTTTTTATTAAATTGGATTTGATCATACTATTAGTGAACACCAAATTTATATTAAGTTTCTTAAAAATCAAAGACAATTTTTCAAGTCCACTCGCATAAGGTACAACCAATGAGTTAATCATTTCTGGTTTCGCCTTAGGGATGTGATTATAAAACGTACGCTTGGCTTGTTCAAACGAGAAATCCAAAAACCTCTTAGGATATTGTAGACTCTTCCCGACTTCATATATTTTAGCAATCTCTTCATCAAAAAACTCAGGGCTGCATACCCTGAAAGCTCGTAGAAACATTCCTGAAAATACTGCCTGTTTAACTTTACTATGATGATTCGAATAAAAATGAACATACGACCCACGTTGGTAGGTTTCCTATACACATTATATTTGAACTTTCTAGTGACTCTATGAATCATAATGCCCAAAAACGGAAGCATACCATTCACCTCAGTCTCACAAGTGAATTTTATTGGCAGGTGAACGTTTCGGCTCGTTGGAGCCTTTGTCAACACCAGACTGACTGATTGTGTCAGTCTGGTGTTGACAAAGGCTCTAACGAGCCGAAACGTTCACCTCCTTTCATTTCTCTCTGTGGATTTTCCGCATAAAATGATCAGTGTTTTGTGATCGTCAATTGCATATATATATATATATATATATATATATATATATATATATATATATATATATATATATATATATATATATATATATATATATATATCTATATATATTGTGACGGTGTTCCCACCCTTCTAATTCTCCCACGCCTGCTGTAAGAGTCATGTCCACTATTCCCGAGCGTTCTCTACATTGCAGGCATCAATTGAACATATGTGGGAGAGAACAGTATTCTCGATGAGCCGAGAAATTTGCAAAAATAGAACATTTTGGCCTGTGGGATAGGCCCTTTATGGAGCCAATATGGCGCTGGCAAGTCTGTTCTCCCGCCAAAACTGTGTGACGTCAGTGGCGCCAGATTGGTCACCGTCAGCGACTTGGCACTGGGAGCCAATGATAACCAACTTTGGGAAAAGTGACGTCACATAGGCATGGGGGGTCCGGCCGTGTTGGCGCCAGGCGATATCAGTCTTTCACGACACGTCCGAGAGGTAGGACGCGCGATCGGTCATCCTGTCAGAGTGACGGATTTACCGAACTCCGGTGGATTTAAGCGTCTCCAGTTGTTGGCACGCACTCTGTGAGGTCTTCCTGCAACCCAGAAGTGGCTCAGATAAGGAATTGACAGAATATTGAGCAACAAGTGCTCAGGGACAGGTGTGTTGCAAGAAGTGGGCCGGGCATCGACGTGTGTCGTCATTGGCGGTTCACCAGTATAAGAGACAGCTTAGTGGCTGGGCCACCCACCGTGAGTGAACCGGGTTGACAGCCATGTCAACCAGGTTGAACGTGTGATCGACGATCCTGTCAAGTTTGACAGTAACCCCACCTTCGTGGAACCCTACGAGTCAACAGTTGGATGCAAGCACGTCGAGAAGTCTTCCCAAATACCTAGCGATATATCTAGACGATGAGGGAATTGACAGTGAAGTGAGCTTCAAGTGCTCTGAAGTCGGGTGCTGTGCGTGTGGAGCTTAAGCAGCATCGTCTGGAACGGCTGGTAACTTCACAGTGACTTTGTAGTGGTGAGAGGCAGTTCCTCTGGGAGTACAGTGACAGGAACTAATTGGGAAACGTACGACGACCGCCGAGACGTAGGCTGGTTGCCGTAGTTGGGAGGAAAGTTGACGGCCAGGAGACCGACTTCAACCCTGCGACGTACTGTAGAGGAAGGAGCACGGACCTGCAGTGTACAGAAGCGGCGAGACGCGACATCCTAAGGCGTGGGCTTGTGTTTCTGGATGGTGAACGAGGCGAGAGCCTGGACCAGGAGCTACAACCCAACTGTCATCCTAGGATAGGTGAAGTAGGTGTTTACAGTTACCCTCCCATTTCCCCTTTAGTTAGCTAATATTTTCTTGTCAGGATATTTTATATGTCGTGAGCAAGTCTCACCTGAGTTTAAGTCACAGAGAGCACAGTATGTGGTGAGCCTGCCCAGAGCGCTCACAGTATCAGTTTACATATATATCTATGTGTGGGTGTGTGCAAGCACCAAGATTCATCAGAGAATTTACTGTGACTATTATTAATCTCCAGTGAGTGTTATTGTTATATATACTGGTAGTAAACCAGATATTGGTGTGTTGATCTCTATAATCTATTGATATAAATGCCTGTGGATTGATCTCTATGATCTATTGATATAAATGCCTGTGGATTGATCTCTATAATCTATTGATATAAATGCCTGTGGATTGATCTCTATAATCTATCGATATAAATGCCTGTGTGTTGATCTCTATGATCTATTGATATAAATGCCTGTGTATTGATCTTCATGATGTATATATATATATGCCTGAAATTTGATTACTGATTTATATATGACATGACTGTGTACTGAATAATATCGTATACGTGGAGTGATTGCCAGTGATATCTCTGTGAGAAGAAGTATAGATATAAAGAAAAGTTCAGTGATCAAGTGAGTGCATTCACAGTAAATATTATTAAGAATAGAGTAATCTTTTGGTACGGTGAAAAGCCACTGTGAGAGTATTGTGAATAAGATGTTGATCGTGAGGCCAGTGAAATCATAAGTAAGCCATGTGATTGTTGAATAGTGTTTTGGAAAAAGTTAAATAAACGGGGATCGTGACAGTATTAGAAAACAAGTACTAGTCTGTTCCCACGATCGCGAGGGGCCCGGTCAGCTGACATTCTGACAGGTGACACGTGCCGATGTTACCATATCGGTGCGCTTCAGATTATTATGCTATGAATGGAGCAATTGTCATATATTATTCCTGATACATTGATGCATATATATTTCTCGTTGTCTTTTAAGTAAAATACCAAAACTCTTTGGTGTTTGATATCATCCCCTCCATTTATCTTGTGACCGTGTAACGAAGTAAAGCTGAGTGACCTGCCTGATACCATATTATTGGAATTTGCTCTTGCCACAATTACACCTGACCACTGCAGTGTTACTGGACACGTAAAAAAACCAGTTGGCGACCTTGAAGGCTGTGTAAGAGTTCGGTGTCGGGGCGGGCCACAGATTGAGGGAACGATCTGTGCCCCCACTCATCTTACAATTTAAAGGCCGGTTGTGAGACCGACTGGGGTTACTCTCCGAGGCCAGCAGTGGAGCCTAGAGGATCGAGGGAAGACCCGCCGAACGACGGTGAGTAAGGGTTATTGTAGGAGCAACCACCTGGAAAGGAGATCCAGTCTACTGTTGCTTATATAATATATATATAAACAATATATATATTTTTATATATATATTTTCTCTAATTTTTTTCTTATGAAAAGATAAAGCTACCCATTTCATAATGTATGAGGTCAATTTTTTTTCATTGGAGTTAAAATTAACGTAGATATATGACCGAACCTAACCAACCCTACCTAACCTAACCTAACCTATCTTTGTAGGTTAGGTTAGGTTAGGTAGCCGAAAAAGTTAGGTTAGGTTAGGTTAGGTAGGTTAGGTAGTCGAAAAACAATTAATTCATGAAAACTTGGCCTATTAGGCAAATCGGGCCTTGCATAGTAGGCTGACAAGTGCGTTCTGGCTACTAGGTACGACACATATAAATATATATATATATATATATATATATATATATATATATATATATATATATATATATATATATATATATATATATTTCAAACCTAGAAGGGGTACCACCTCTGGTGCAAGTGTAGGGACCCATAGCCTCGGAGAAGAAAATAAAGAGTACTCAGAGAAGACCTTGTGGATCCTCACTGAACACTTTGATATTTTCTTCTCCTACCACCCCTATTCTTTTGGTATGTGTGTATATTTATCTAACTTTATTTGAAAATGTCATTACACAAAAAAGTTACAGTATTGATTACATGCAGGGTACAAGCCTGCTTGTCACAAGTTGAAAAGCTCCTCCAGCTCCTCAGATGGCGGGCAGGAACCATGGATGCAGTGAGCATTTCCTCTCTGGATTGCCACACTGAGGCGCTGAAAAAGAAAACTGGCAGCTCTAGGGTCTCTAGTTGTTTCGATTAGCTTAGACCCCCAACTCCTTCAAAAAGCTAGCAGCACTTTTACCCCAGGCACCAAGTGTCTCTGAGGCAATGGGGACAAAATTGTAGTGGTGCTCAAGGTCTCTGTATTTACGTGACTTGGCCGCTTCCCGGTGATTGGCAGCTCCTCCTGCTTGAGTAGCACTGAAGTCAACATAGGTATTGGCTAAAGTTGAGACGCAAGTGTAGTCCCACACCAACTGTCTACCATTCTTCCAGGGGTTCACCGTGATTCCATCTGGGCGACCGACAGGCTATTTATATATATATATATATATATATATATATATATATATATATATATATATATATATATATATATATATGTATATATATGAATATATATATATATATATATATATATATATATGTCGTACCTAGTAGCCAGAACGCACTTCTCAGCCTACTATGCAAGGCCCGATTTGCCTAATAGGCCAAGTTTTGATGAATTAATTGTTTTTCGACTACCTAACCTACCTAACCTAACCTAACCTAACTTTTTCGGCTACCTAACCTAACCTAACCTATAAAGATAGGTTAGGTTAGGTTAGGTAGGGTTGGTTAGGTTCGGTCATATATCAACGTTAATTTTAACTCCAATAAAAAAAATTGACCTCATACATAAGGAAATGGGTAGATTTATCATTTCATAAGAAAAAAATTTGAGAAAATATATTAATTCAGGAAAACTTGGCTTATTAGGCAAATCTGGCCTTGCATAGTAGGCCAAAAAGTGAGTTCTGGCTACTAGGTACGACATATATATATATATATATATATATATATATATATATATATATATATATATATATATATATATATATATATATATATATATATATATATATATATATATATATTGTCACGGGGGGTGGGCCGGGGCTCTGCTAGCACTCGGCTGCTAGGGGCTCAAAGGAATGCTCAGCCCCTCCGACTCCCGGGATTCACCAGAGTCTCCTTGGTCCCACAGGAGAGGACCAGCGATGCCCACCTCCGCAGGTCTTTGCTTCCACCACTGAAGGGGTGCCACTGACTCACCCTGGAAGCCCTTCAGTCAACCACGGGGAAACTGCTATCAGCAATTCCGGCCTAGACCCGTGGAGGAGTGAAGGAAGACTCGGGCTTACCTTATAACTATAACCTCCCTGAGTCTTGCCTGCCAGACAAAAAGGTTGCAGGAACTCTTTTCCTGCCTGTCTTCTATATCTTCTTCTCAACAAGGTCGCCAGCTGGGTTATTATATCTGCACCCCAGCAATGCAGTTCAGTGGGTGTATATTTGTTGTCTGTTGCCAGAGTGTTGCTACTCCCAAGATCTACTATTGGACTGTCAGCCCAGGGTACACTCCCTTGAAAGTCCGTGTGGCTTTACCTCTCTCTAGCCACCACGTTATTAGTTGCCACCTTCTAGGCACTAATACTGATCGGATGGCTAAGGGTACCTTTCATATAAGTCTGTGCTGTTTACCACTCTTCAGGCAATAAGAACTAGGTGATACTATGATGACCTTCGTGTATACTCATATAGAAATATAATAGTGGAGGCACACTTAAACACAATAATAAAATGTGTGAATTTACTGACACGAATTACATGATCACACATATGACTACAAGTAATACAAGAAAATGATAAAATAATAATAATAACTCTGGAGATTGTCAGCAACTCTTCTCTCACGTTCTCCAGGCTCCTTCAACTGGGTAGATAGACAGGAGTCACACACTCTCACAGAAGGGCCTCTTCACCACGTCGGCACCTCTTCTTAACTGTCCTGCCGTCCACACACACTGTCCTCTCTGACAGTCCTGAACATAAGCTGCCCTGCAGCCTATTCTGCTACTAAAGCATTAATATTCTATTTCCACATATATAAGTGAATATAATGACCTATCTAGCCTACTCTCACAAAGGGGTAATGGGAGGGAAAATGATCTACCTTAACAATCCTGGCTCACGGCGCCTGTCCCTCGATGATGTGAGGTTCCCACTCTTCCCGAGTCGATCCTTGGCGATCCAGAACGTTCCCACAGGTCCTCAGGTGTCGTGAAGCCTTCGCATCTTCGCCGTTCTAATCCCTGGGGTTCAGCTATCCCAATCCTGGTCCATCAATGGGCGCTGAGCTGATCGCTATATTCACACACACGTTCCTCCCACAAGGCGCTGCTCCTCGTCCTAGAAACGGTGTCGTCCCTCCAGCACCCTCAGCGGATGTGACCCAGTCACAGCTATGCCTGCCCGCCACACCTTTCAGGCCCTCAACATCACGCGTCGCCGCCCAGCGTCTTCGCCGACAATTCTCCAAGTTTGGCACTTCTCTGCCCACTCAACTTGGTTCCTTTTTGCTTCCCAGAAGCGCGGGGCCTCCTATGTATAAGGTGGGCTGCGATGGCTAGCTCTAATCCACTGAGAAAGGCCTGTTTAGCCTCCAATCCTTGAGAGCTGACAGAGGAGCGTCCTCTCCCCTTCGCTGTCAGGTCAACTCTGATGTTGGCACCGCCTGGGACACTCGGTGACGTCACGGCGGGCTCTAATTGGTCGCCCGTGACGCGAGTCATCCAATCCGCACACGGCTAGCGTCCATTCCAAAACGTCATATCTGCAGTAGGGGATACTCTTTCATTTATATCCGGGCGCATCTTTCCCCTTACCTACAGACTTACAATGTAAGTTTCTCCCCGTAGGGAGAGTCGATATGACTTTTACAGCAGGCAACGAAAGAGATAGGAGAGGGCACCATAACATAGTTCTCTGTCACGGGGGGGGGGGGCCGGGGCTCTGCTAGCACTCGGCTGCTAGGGGCTCGAAAGGCCGAATACTCAGCCCCTCCGACTCCCGGGATTCTCTTGCTTCTCTGGGAAGTATGGCTTCAAACGATTGATATGACATACCTGTGTCTTGTTAGGGCGATTCGGCTTACTGATCTCATAGCTTACAGGACCCACACGGCGAACAACCGAGTACGGACCACCAAAGCGTGATTCCGTCACTCTACCTCTCCCAGGTAGCAACATCACCACTCTGGCTCCTGCCTCGAACTCCCTTGGGACAGCCTTCTTGTCGTACCAGATCGACATCTTCTCTTGAGCTGTCTTCAGGTGATCAGCAGCCAGCTCCTTCGCCGTTTTCAACCATTCGTGGAATCTCCGCACATACTCTTTCACTGTCACTAATATTTTCTCCGCCGTCAACTGCTCCTTCAGCATCGATAACGGGCTCCTTACTTCGTGTCCAAACACTAGCTGGAATGGAGAGAATCCCAGAGACTCAACAATAGCATCTCGGATCGCAAACAGGGCTGGACAGACAGCCTCATCCCATTCCGCTCCCTGTTCTGCACAATACACCCTTAAGATGGTCTTCAGAGTGGAATGGAACCTCTCAATCGCTCCCTGCGATTGAGGTCTATAAGGAGACGATCGTAATCGGGCTATTCCCCAGCTTGCCATAGCTTGCCTAAACCACTTCGACTGGAAAACGCTTCCATAGTCGGACTGGATCTTCTTGGGCACACGTACCCAAGCAAAGAACCGCTGAAGGTGTCTCATGACGCATCTCGATGTCACCTTCCGCACTGGGATCGCCTCTGGAAATCTCGTCAAAGCACACATGATAGTCAATAAGTAATTATTCCCCTTTCTGGTCTTAGGTAGTGGTCCCACGACGTCGATTATTAGGCGTTCAAACGCCTGGCCGAACGCCGGAACTGGAACCAAAGGTGCTTTCGGGATGGCAGGGACGTTCTTTCCCGCTCTCTGGCACGGGAAACACGTCTTGCAAATTCTTCTTACATCCGTTCCATGCCCGGCCAATAAAAATGTTCCCGAAGCCTGCTTAACTCTTTGTCACTCCCAAGTGACCCCGGGATCCACTGAGTGTGCAAGCTTCAGTACCGCGTTTCTGTACCCGCCGGCATCACCACCTGACGCCTCACTCTCAGCACATCATCACCCGCTTCTTCCCTACCGGTCTCCACTGCCTCATTAACTCCCTTCTCCACAAGAAGTGAGTTGGTGACTCGGATCCGGCGAGACCTCCTTCAGCCTCCGTACCAACTCAAAACTCTTCCCTTTGCAGCTCACCTAGACGGGTGCGGTCAATCCCTAGAGGACTGGTGAGAGTAACTTGGACACTCCTATCCGACCCTTCCTCACCTGTCGCTTTTCCTCTGGCCTCCTCTGGAACAAATGATCGAGCCCCAGGTCACCCGGCATGTTCTCTTCGGCGTGACTATATCCGCTCACATCATCTTCCCTCACGTCTCGTCCCACGTCACCGCGCATACCGGAAATGCCACTCTCGCAATTTCCGTTTCGCCACTGCTGGCGCCCTCCTGCTGCTCTGTCGATAGGGTTCTATACACTCCTCACCTTTAATCAAATTCGGGAGAACACATCCCCCACAGGAGTCATTCCTAGGATCACCTGAGCTTCCATCCTGGGCATAAAGCCAGACCCCTACCACGAGAGTCTGACAACCATAGTCTGAATTAAGAGTCCATTATGAAGGGGCATCTTCACTTGTCCCCCCAACGTCCTTATCAGGGCTTCCCTGTACTGGAACGTCTGTAGTCCTTGGGGAAAGGGATTCACTAACAAGGTGAAGTCGGATCCAGTGTCCCTCAGCATCCTTGTTGGCACAGGATCAGCTTCTCTTACCTTCACCGTCCCCTCACACACAAGGGTGAGTCCTCTTCTCCCTCATCATTGGCATAACACCTGAATTATCGTTGGCTTCTTCGCTTCCTATCCTGCGAAAGCCACGTTTCCATCGTGCCTGGGCGACCGCACTCCCTTGCGAAGTGTCCTCGTCCCCACAGTTGTAACACCGACCACCTCTCCTGGGCGACCTCTGCCAGTCACCCTGGTAGCACAAACGGTAGAGGTTCCTTGGGTCCTCCTAGGCTCCCGTCGTCGGTTCCCGGGCGGCAATCGCTCCTGAGCTAGGTCCACCGCTCACAGCTGGGGCTTCCTTCCCGCGTCCTTGAGCTCTTGACCGGGTTACCTCATCGGGCACACTACTCTCGGAGAGCCCCCACTCGTCCTCGCTCCTCCTGAACTCCTTAAGTTCCCCCCCGACCTGGGNATATATATATATATATATATATATATATATATATATATCTATATATATATATGTCGTACCTAGTAGCCAGAACTCACTTTTTGGCCTACTATGCAAGGCCCGATGTGCCTAATAAGCCAAGTTTTCCTGAGTTTATATATTTTCTCTAATTTTTTTCTTATGCAATGATAAACCTACCCATTTCAGTTGTATGAGGTAATTTTTTTTTTTTGGAGTTAAAATTAATGTAGATATATGACCGAACCTAACCAACCCTACCTAACCTAACCTAACTATCTTTGTAGGTTAGGTTAGTTAGGTAGCCGAAAAAGTTAGGTTAGGTTAGGTTAGGTAGGTTAGGTAGTCGAAAACCAATTAATTCATGAAAACTTGGCTTAATAGGCAAATCGGGCATTGCATAGTAGGCTGAAAAGTGCGTTCTGGCTACTAGGTACGACATATATATATATAATATATATATTATATATATATATATATATATATATATATATATATATATATAATGCCCAACTCGCCTAAACACGCGAGAGTAGTTATTCAACTATAGAACACTTTTCCACCAGGAGACTCGAACCTAGCCAGCACAGAGCCTTCCAGCCACTGGCATGACAGGTAACGCCTTAACCACTGCACCACGCTCAGACCCTTAAAGAGATGGTAATTTTGGGGCATTTCAACACTCCAAAGATCACCACCACCACTGGCATGACCTGTCATGCCAGTGGCTGGAGGCTTCTGTGCTGGCTAGGGTTCGAGTCTCCTGGTGGGAAAGTGTTCTATAGTTGAATAACTACTCTCGCATGTTAGGCGAGTTGGGCATTAAGCATAGACACAGTGTATTCCCATATTCAACAGGGACTTGATGAAAAAACTAAATTTGACCCCTCACTAGCTCTGGCGCTCTGGGAGTGGTGATCTTTGGAGTGTTGAAATGATATATATATTTATATATATTATATATATATATAATATATATATATATATATATATATATATATATATTATATATATATATATATATATATATATTTTGTGACGGTGTTCCCCCCTTCTATTTTCTCCCACGTTCTCTGCAGTGCCGAGAAATTAGTAAAAGAAGAGTATTTTGGCCTGTGGTATAGGCCCTTTAGGAAGCCAATATGGCGATGGCTCTGTTCTCCCGCCAAAACTGTGTGACGTCAGTGACATCAGATTGGTCACCGTCAGCGACGTGGCACTGGGAGCCAATGAAAACCTCCCTTGGCGAATATGACGTCACGATGGCAGGGGGGTCCAGCCGTAGTGCCGAGTTGGCGCCACAGTCTCACACGGCACGACAGCGAGGCAAGACGTGCGCCAAGGAATCCTGTCAAGTTGACAGATTACCAGAGCTCCGGTGGATATATGCGTCTCCTGTTGTCTGCACGCACTCTGAGAGGTCTTCCTTCATTCCATGTGCGGACCGAAGAAGGAATTGACGGAATATTGAGCAACAAGTGCTCCGGGACAGGTGCGTTGCAAGAAGTGGACTGGGCAGTGACGTATGTGACGTCTGTGGCAGTTCACCCGTTTAGGAGGCAGCTTAGCGGCCAGGCCATTCCACCGTGAGGAAGCCTGGTTGGCCGACTCGTCAACTAGGTTAGATGTGTGAATGACGGTCCTGTCAGTTTGACAGTAGTACGACAATCCCGTGGAACCTTATGAGTCACCTGTTGTATGCAAGTACGCCAAGAAGTCTTCCTTCATTCCATGTGTGTGGACCGATGAGGGAATTGACAGTATATTGAGCTTCAAGTGCTCTGGAATCGGATGCTGTGCAGGTGGAGTTTAAGCAGCATCGTCTGGGACGTCTGATAGCTTCACAGTGACATTGTAGTGGCGGGGCTAATTTCACTGGGAGTGCAAAGAAGAAACTAATTGGGAATCCGTACGACTACCGCCGAGACGTAGGCTGGCAGCCGTAATTGAGAGGGAAGTTGACGGCCAGGAGACCGACTCCAACCCTACAAGACGTGGAGGAAGAGCACTGACCTGTGGAGGACAGAATGCGGTGAGACGCGATAATCCTGAGACGTTGGCTTGTGTTTCTGGAGGGTACACGAGGCGAGAGCGTGGACTTGGAGTTACAACTCAACTCTCATCGAAGGATAGGTGAAGTAGGTGATTACAGTTACCCTCCCAATTCCCCTTTAGTTAGCTATATATTTAGCCAGAGTATCTTTCATGTAGTGAGCAAGTCTCACCTGCATCTATGTCACAGTAGGCACAGTGTGCGAAGTGAGGCTATACAGAGCACTCACAGTATTCATTTATATATATATATATATATATATATATATATATATATATATATATATATATATATATATATATATATATATATATATATATATATATATATATATATATATATATATATATATATATATATATGGTGTGTGCAAGCACCTGGATTTACTAAAGAATTTGCTGTGATGAGAATTTTATTTCATGTGATTTTACAATGATGAGTTAGAGAGAGAATACATATATATGCTAGTGAACCAGTTATTGGTGTAAGGCTATGTGCCCAGTATTTGTATAATTACTATTATTGATATCTATGATTTCTATGTATATGCCTGTGTATTGGTTAATTTTGCATGTGTGAAGTGATTACTTGTGATATCGCCTTTGAGAGGAATTATCAAATCAAAGAACAGTACCGTGATTAAGTGCATTCATTGTAATTATTATCAAGTACAGTGCAGTTCTCTGGTACAGTGAAATATCACGTTAAGTGCAGTAAGAACGAGTTATTGATCGTGAGACCAGTATGATGGATTATTGTGTTCTATCTAACGTATAGATATGTCATGTGGATGATAAATATAGTGATTCGTGAGAAGTTAAAGAAACAGGGCGTGCGATGCCAGGAAAACAAGCAAAAAACATTCTCACGACTAGCAGGGCGCAGCCCAGCTGATATTTTTGACATGTGACGTGGGGGTGGAAGTGTGTTGCCGTATCGGTGTGCTCCAAATTATTTGCTGAGGAGAGAGCAGCTGTTGCACTTGTACTTGTGTGTTTATTGATACATGAATATCTTGATATTTTAAGTAAAATACCAAAATTCCTTGGTGTTTGTATCATCCCCTCCATAAACCTTGTGACTACGAAATATTTAAAGAAGACAGAGTGACAGGAATAATTACTTGCCTGATATCAGATTAATTGAGCGTGCTCTTGCCACAATTACCGCAATTACGCAACACCACTGTAGTGTTACTGGACACGGGAAAACACCAGTTGGCGACCTTGTAAGTAGTGTAAGAGTCCTTGCCGGGGCGGGCACACAATTGAAGGAACAATCTGTGTCTCCACTCACTCCTTGACCAGAGGCCGGTTGGGCGATCGATTGGGGTACTCTCCAGGGCGTACAATGGCGCCGAGAGGATAGAGTAAAGACCCGCAGGACTACGGTGAGTAACGGTTATCGCCAGATCGACCGTCGAGAGGATATGTAGTTTACTGTTGCTCACCCCCATACCTCGACATTGGCGACCTTGCCTGGATCACGATCAAGATAAAGATTGCAATTGTGGTACATTGTTTGTGGTATTAAGTATCAGGCACAGGTTATCACTCATAGTCACAAGATGGAGGATGATAAGGTAACGAGTTTCATTGACACAAGAGACAAGTGCTGGAGGAGTGCACCAGGGCACAGCTGCAATTGATCGCCGACCACTTTGGGATAAAGTTGAGAGCTTCTAAAGTGGTGGGAGAGAGAAGATTCGAGATCATGGCACAGCTCAGGGCACGAGATGAAGCCTTTGGAGAAGAATGGCCACAGACACCTGCCAGTGGGGGAGAAAACTTGAGCGTCGGTGAAAGCAGTAGGGGATCCAGCGGCAGCAGGCGCGCGTTAAGCTGGAGATAATGAAGCTGCAGCTGGAAGCACAACTGAAGTGTGAGGAAGCGGAACGAGAAGCTCAGCTGAAGCGCGAAGAAGCACAGCTGCGCAGGGAAGAACGAGAAGCACAGCTGAAGCATGAGGAAGCAGAAAGAGAAGCATAGCTGAAACGAGAGGAAAGAGAAGCACAGCTGAAGCGTGAAGAAGCACAGCTGCGCAAGGAAGAGCGTGAGCAAGAAGCACAGCTGCGCAGGGAAGAAAGAGAAGCACAGCTGAAGCGTGAGGAAGCAGAAAGAGAAGCTCAGCTGAAACGAGAGGAACTAGAAGCTAGGCTGCAGCTGCAAGAGGTCGAGGCTAACAAGGAGGTTGAGCTGAGGCGAGCTGAGCTAGGGCTAGCTCCACCTGCCCCATCACAGCAAGAAGACCGCCGAGTGAGAGAGAGGGATTTGCCCGTCTTCGTGCCTAATGAGGCTGAGGGCTTCTTCGATCACTTTGAAAGGGTCGCTACTTTGAAGAAGTGGCCGAGGGCAGAGTGGGTGGAGCTGGTTCAGGGAAGGCTCACTGGTGAAGCTCGTGAAGCCTACAATATGCTCGACTTCCATGAGTGTACCAACTACGATGCTGTAAAGAGGGCTGTGCTCCATTCGTTCAAGCTAACGCCGGAATGCTACATGAAGAGGTTCAGGGAATGTACCCGTTCGCCAGGAAAATCGTATGCGGAGACGGCGAGGGACATGGAGAGGAAATTCCTGAAATGGCTGGAGTCGGAAGGAGCAAGGTCGGCTGAAGACGTCAAGAGGCTGATGGTCATGGAGAAGTTCATGTCCGTGCTCTCTCCCGAGATTAGGGTGAGAGTAAAGGAGGTAGACATTAAGGACCTGAGAGCCGCGGCCGATCGAGCTGACATGCTGGAAGAAGCCTTACGACCACGTCGAGAGGGACAGCACCGACCGCCCGCATTCTCCAGATATGGGAGAAATTATAGAAGGTCGGACGGATGGAGGACGGGAGCGAGTTCTCTCAAGTCCTACCCCTCGAATGGGGATGGCAGAGGATCGAAGAGTGCTGTGGAGCCGTCAAAGAAGTCCCCAACGGAGAGCTCAGGAGCTATGGTTATTGTTATGACAGGCGATGCTGAGAAGGAGTTGTTGGAAGGTGCGAGGGAAGTCCGCGGAAGAAGAAGGATCTGCTGCTACAACTGCGGAATAATTGGACTCGTCGCGCGCGAATGCAGACGTCCTAAGCAGCGGGGATACGTTGCTTTCGTGCGAGTAGAGGACCAGATAGCCGAAGGAGTGCGAGATGGACCCGTACTTAATGAGAAAAGAGCTTTCCCATTCGTGCGTGAGGGAACTGTAAGGATGGGGGACGCAGACCCCATCCCGGTGATGATGCTAAGAGACACGGGCAGATTTTACCCTAGTGAGCGAAACCCTGTTCCCCGAGGATTACGGGAGTACCAGTGTGGGAGTGGCAAGTGTGACCACTGTGGGAGGCCCAGTGCGGATGCCCCTACACTGGGTGATCCTGAATTCAGATTATGGCTACCAGACCCTAGTAGTGGGGATCTGTGCGTCGATGCCCAAGATGGAGGCACAAGTCATCTTGGGAAATGACGCATGTGGAGGACGTGTCCTCCCGAACCTCGTGAAGGGCGAGGAGTGCTTGGAGCACTACAAGAAGAAAGGCGGAGTGTTGGACGCCTGTGGGGACGAGAAAGGGATCGCCACGATGGCGTTCCCTGTTTGTGCCGTAGTTCTGAGGCAGTGCGACGGACAAGGAGGGTGTGGATCTGATAAGGCCGAGGAGGAGACGTCCGACGGCCTGGAAATCGATCACCTCTTTAGGGAACCCGGAGAGCGAGTGGAGGGCGAAGGCAGCCCGGATGGTGACCTTGCCAGGATTCGAACCACAGTAGCCAAGAACTGGAGACTTCGCCAGGAAGAGTGGATCAAGCTACAGTGTTGCCCAAAATTTCAAGACAGTGTTGCCAGGGTGCAAATACAGTGTGGCCAGTGAATTCAGGGTACTGTTACCCAACCAGCTAAGGGACTGAAACGGTGAAATTAGTACCTACTAACTTGTCTGTGCTGTCGTGTATGCTCGATGGTATAGAGATGGAGGAGGATAAAGTAAAGAAATTTATTGACACAAGGGACGAGAGAATTTTGGAAGAGTGTACCATGGCCCAGCTCCAACAAGTGGCAAACCACTTTGGGATCAGGTTGAGGACGACTAAGGCACGGAGCGAAGGATAGAGATCATGGCACAGCTCACAGCTCGAGAGGAGTCGACGGGAGAGGAGCCATCTCAAGGAGAGCCGTCCCAAGAAGAGCCTTCGAAAGGTGAACCGTCCCGACTAGAGCCACCCCAAGCGCCTACCAGTGTGGAGAGAATTCACAGTGAACATGGGAGCAGTGGAAGGTCCAGCTGTAGTAAGAGGAGCCTGCAACTGGAAATAATGAAGATGCAACTGGAAGCCCAGCGGAGACGAGAGGAAAGAGAAGCGCAAATGCAGCGAGAGGAGCGTGAGCGAGAAGCACGGCTGCAGTGAGAGGAACGTGAAGCTCGACTGCAGCGAGAAGAAGGAGAGAGACAACTGCGACTGGAGGAGATAAAAGCAAAGAAAGAAGTCGAATTGCGTCGCGTTGAGCGTGGTCTGCCCGCACTGCCTGCACGGCGGGATGACTTCAAGGTAAGGGAACGTGACTTACCTATGTTCGAACCACAAGAAGCTGAGGCGTTCTTCGAACACTTTGAACGGGTAGCAACTATGAAGGAGTGGCCAGTAGATGATTGGGCTGCTCTGGTCCAGGGCAGGTTGACTGGTGAGGCCCGGGAAGCCTACAACATGCTGGACTTAGAAGAGTGTGCTAATTACGACGCAATTAAGAATGCGGTGCTCCACACATTCCGGCTGACTCCGGAGATGTACCGGAAGCGGTTCAGAGAGTGTACAAGAGCGTCGGGAAAGTCTTACGCCGAGACCGCCAGGGATATGGAACGGAAGTTCCTACGGTGGTTGAAGGCGGAGGAAGTGGAGTCGGCGGATTATATCAAGCGACTGATAGTGATGGAGAAGTTTATGTCAGTGCTCCATCCAGAGTTGCGAGTAAGGGTGAGAGAAGCAGGTATTAAGGACCTAAAGGCTGCAGCGGACCGAGCTAACATACTGGAGGAGGCACTACATCTCAGGAGGGAGGGGCCGCCCAGACACTCGCCTTACCCCAGGTCGGGAGGGAACTTTAGGAGTTCAGGAGGAGCGAGGACGGGTGGGGACTCTCCCAAGAGTAGTGTGCCCGATGAAGTAACCCGGTTCAAGAGCTCAAGGGACGCGGGGAGGAAGCCCCAAGCTGTGAGCGGTGGACCTAGCTCAGGAGCGATTGCCGCTGCCCGGGAACCGACGACGGGGAGTCCTAGGAGGACCCAGGGAACCTTTACCGTTGGTGCTACCAGGGTGACTAGTAGAGGGTCGCCCAGGAGAGGTGGTCGGTGTTACAACTGTGGGGGACGAGGACACTTTGCAAGGGAGTGCAGCCGCCCAAGGCACGGTGGGAATGTGGCTTTCGCGAGGATAGGAAGCGAGGAAGCCAACGATAGTTGAGGTAATATGCCAGTGATAAGGGAGAAGAGGATTCACCCCTTTGTGTGTGAGGGGACGGTGAAGATAAGAGGAGCTGATCCTGTGCCAGCAAGGATGCTGAGGGACACTGGATCCGACTTCACCCTTGTTAGTGAATCCCTCTTCCCCGAGGACTACAGAAGTTCCAGTACAGGGGAAGCCCTGATAAGGACGTTGGGGGGACAAGTGAGGATGCCCCTTCATAAGGTGACTCTTAATTCAGACTATGGTTGTCAGAATCTCGTAGTAGGGGTCTGTGCTCTAGTGCCCAGGATGGAAGCTCAGGTGATCCTATGGAATGACTCCTGTGGGGGATGTGTTCTCCCGAATTTGATTAAAGGTGAGGAGTGTATAGAACCCTATCGACAGAGCAGCAGGACGGGCACCAGCAGTGGCGAATCGGAAATTGCGAGAGTGGCATTTCCGGTATGCGCGGTGACGTCGGGACGAGACGTGAGGGAAGATGATGTGAGCGGATATAGTCACGCCGAAGAGAACATGCCGGGTGACCTGGGGCTCGATCATTTGTTCCGAGAGGAGGCCAGAGGACAAGCGACAGGTGAGAAGGGTCGGATAGGAGTGTCCAAGTTACTCTCACCAGTCCTCTAGGCATTCACCGCACCCGTCTAGGTGAGCTGCAAAAGGAAGAGTTTCCTGAGTTAGTACGGGAGGCGGAAGGAGGTCTCGCTGGACCCGAGTCACCGACTCACTTCTTATGGAGAAGGGAGTGCTAATGAGGCAGTGGAGACCGGTTAGGGAAGAAGCGGGTGATGGTATGCTGAGAGTGAGGCGTCAGGTGGTGGTGCCGGCGAGGTACAGAAACGCGGTACTGAAGCTTGCACACTCAGTGGATCCCGCGGGTCACTTGGGAGTGACCAAGACTTTAAGCAGGCTTCGGGAACATTTTTATTGGCCGGGCATGGACACGGATGTAAGAAGAATTTGCAAGACGTGTTTCCCGTGCCAGAGAGCAGGGAAGAACGTCCCTGCCATCCCGAAAGCACCTTTGGTTCCAGTTCCTGCGTTCGGCCAGGCGTTTGAACGCCTAATAATCGACGTCGTGGGACCACTACCTAAGACCAGAAAAGGGAATAATTACTTATTGACTATCATGTGTGCTTCGACGAGATTTCCAGAGGCGATCCCAGTGCGGAAGGTGACGTCGAGATGCGTCATGGGACACCTTCAGCGGTTCTTTGCTTGGGTAGGTGTACCCAAGGAGATCCAGTCCGACTGTGGAAGCGTTTTCCAGTCGAGGTGGTTTAGGCAAGCTATGGCAAGCTGGGGAATAGCCCAACTACGATCGTCTCCTTATAGACCTCAATCGCAGGGAGCGATTGAGAGGTTCCATTCCACTCTGAAGACCATCTTAAGAGTGTATTGTGCAGAACAGGGAACGGAATGGGATGAGGCTGTCTGTCCAGCCCTGTTCGCGATCCGAGATGCTATAGTTGAGTCTCTAGGATTCTCTCCATTCCAGCTAGTGTTTGGGCACGAAGTAAGGAGCCCGTTATTGATGCTGAAGGAGCAGTTGATGGCGGAGAAAACATTAGTGACAGTGGAAGAGTATGCGCGGAGATTCCACGAACGATTGAAAACGGCGAAGGAGCTGGCTGCTGATCACTTGAAGACAGCTCAAGAGAAGATGTCGATCTGGTACGACAAGAAGGCTGTCCCAAGGGAGTTCGAGGCAGGAGCCAGAGTGATGATGTTGCTACCTGGAAGAGGTAGAGCGACGGAATCACGCTTTGGTGGTCCATACTCGGTTGTTCGGCGTGTGGGTCCTGTAAGTTATGAGATCAGTAAGCCGAATCGCCCTAACAAGACACAGGTATGTCATATCAATCGTTTGAAGCCATACTTCCCAGAGGAGCAAGAGAGTTCGGGAGTAAAGGGAGCAACACCGTCCCAGGAAGGGAAATTGGCTCTGTGTACGGAGATGGGCCAAGTGTTGCCAGCAGAAGAAAGAAAGTGGGCTCGTGCCGATGGTACACGCCTGTCAAACACAGAGAGTTTGGTACATCTAGAAGAGAGGCTGCGTCATCTGGATAAAGGGAAAAGGTGAGATCTAGTGACCCTGATACGAAGGAACAAGTCGCTGTTCACGGATGTGCCCCGACGGCACAAGAGTGTGGTGCACGAGGTGGACGTGCGCGGAGGAAAGCCAATCAACAGAGCGCTTATCGGTGAGTCCTGAAAAGAGGAAGATCATGCTACAGGAGGTGGAATATTTGCTAGCGAATGATCTCGCTG